>JADGIX010000268.1:0-16530 GCA_027595885.1 Globomyces sp. JEL0801
TCGGCAAGAAATTCGCAGAACATACTACCAATCTTTATATTCAATCCTGATCAGATTGACCAAACTCAAAATCCTTATTTTGGTCATAAATGTGTACGATTCATGCTGGAATGTTTGGATGAATTAGCGGTCGATATTAAGAAGTTAGGAGGTCAATTGGTTTACTTCAATGACAATCAACTCACAGTTTTGGAGTCTATTTCACAGCAATATGACATCAATTCAGTATCATTTAACATGGATGTTACTCCATATGCTGTCAAAAGAGATAAAGAGATTGTTGATTGGTGTGCGAAACGAAATATTTCATGCACATCAAGTGAAGATTATACCTTATATGCAATGAATGAAATCAAAACCAAAACTAAATCGATCTACCAAGTGTTTACACCATTTAGACGTGAATGCGCTAATTTTCCTGTTCGAAAACCAGTTGATATTCCTGCTATTCCTCTCTTCTTCTTATCACCAAAGGACATTAAAAAAGACTTAAACAATATTCCCGATATTAATCATTTTGCAGAGAAACATGAAGATGAGGTTGCATTGTATGGAGGCAGGAAAGTGGCATTGCGAATTTTGGACAAAATTGAAAAAGGGGTGTATAAAAACTATGAAGAAGAACGGAACTCAATGGCTGAAGAGAAAACAACACAGCTTGCTGCCTATCTGAAGTTTGGATGCATCAGTGCAAGAGAATTTTATTATTCAATTTTAAAGGCACATAATCAGTCACATACTTTGATGAGTCAATTGCATTGGCGAGAGTTTTATTTTCATTTGACATATGGGTTTCCAGCATTATTAGCATCCCAAGTGACAGCCAATCCAAATGAAACCCTCAAGTCTCGCATGTCAGATGTTAATTGGAAATACAATGAAGAACATTGGAATTTATGGTGTATTGGTAAAACCGGATTTCCTATCGTTGATGCAGGGTAAATTATTTGTTATCGTAATTGTTAGAATGAGACAATTGAATGAGACCGGAAACATGCATAACAGGGCAAGAATGATTGTTTCAATGTTCCTGACCAAAAACCTCCATATTGATTGGCGCGAAGGGGAAAAGTTTTTCGCAACCAAGCTGATTGATTATGATGTAAGATTTAAAGGTATTTATGATAGCCATGTCAGAATAATGGTGGATGGCAGTGGAGTGCTTCGACTGGTGTAGATACGCAACCCTATAGAATCTTCAATTGCTGGCTACAAGCTAAACGCTACGATCCGAATTGTGAGTACATCAAACGTTGGGTTCCCGAACTTTCCAAAGTACCAACCTCTGATCTTTTGAAATGGGACAATGAGAAAGTCAGGAGTAAATACTTGAAAAGCAATATGTATCCTCCACCTATAGTGGAACATGCGGAAAGCGCAGCCTATGCAAAGGATATGTTAAAGCGTATTCATTAATAGTTCAAAAATTAATACAAAAAGTCAAACCTCATTGAATCTATTTATTTCCTATCGATTGAATTAATGCCATAAAAGAACTAGTTATAACTCGAGAGTTGGATCGTGTGGGTCTGAAATACTTTTCTGTACCCAACACGCCATACAATCGAAACATTCTAGTTCTGTCACAGTTATCTTACACAAACATGATTTTTAATTGGAACTATTTTTCGCTGATATTACCAACGATAGTCTATGGCCAATGGTCAACCGGAAAATGCACGTATCATCCATATGAAGAAGATCTAAAACGGTATGGCCCAGCAACATATGACAACTCTCCAGGATGGTGGTAAGTTCTTGTGCAAAGCTTTAATAGATAGTGGGACTCGATACTCTAAACTGAACATTGCTAGAATTACCGCCGTACATGGTTTACAAGCTGGATTGTGTAACCAGTGTTTAGAAATGATGAATGCTAACGGCGGCCCTAGCGTTTACGTCTTAGCGGTTGACCAAAAAGGAGATCCGGGCCTAGATGTGGCCATTAGTAGTTTTTCAGCTGCTTTTCCAGGTGCAAACCCGCTCGATCCTCAAACATGTAAATGGAGAGTAGTTGACCCATCTAAATGTGGTAAAATATGTTATGGCAGTAAAGAAGAATGTACACCTGGTGTTAGAAACAGTTTACCAGCATATCTGCTTCCTCCATTACCAGATGCTCCGAATGGTATCAATATTGGACTAGGTACAGGTGGATCAGGCGGAGAGCCTTACAACACACCAAGCATGTTGCCTAGTACCCCTTCGTCTGCTTACACAACATTCAAAAGCACTCCATACACAAGGCCACCTCAATCAACATCGTCGACCTACTCAACAAGCAGCCAGCTTCCAGTTTATGATAAAGCTTCAACATACCTTCCTGGCTCACTAACAAGTGTGACTGTTTACATTACGTCAACAGTTAAGGCTCCAATCACTCCACCATCTACTCCCAGCCCAACCACACACACTTCTAGACCAACAAAGAAATGTCCGCACGTTGTATACACAACGCAGGGGTATAGTACAACTACTCTACCAAAAAGTAGCGTCAATGATAGTAATACAGGATACTATGGAATTGTGTCTCATGGGAACCAAAACAGAATATCTGTTCTATCATTAGCAATGATTGGTCTTGGACTATTGATAGTATAGCGAAACAATTTTTATTAAATAATGAAGTGTTTCTTTATGCTATTTCCCATTCTTGTTCATATGCAAAAAGATTTTATTCATTGATTCTATTAAAACGTATCCTTACTTTATGGATCGATCCTTTATAACGTCATGTAGTTCCGAAGACATGGCGCATTAAAATTGTGAAATTGTGATGGGGTTGAAACGAGACTGGATAGGCTAGTGGTGGGCTAGGTCTTGGCTTGGACAAATCTTTCTATTTAATGGACCTATCACCAAACTGCTCCCCAAAATGTGTAACGTTTCTGTAATTTTATGTGTATCTCTTTCAATGGTTGCCATTAATGCCCAAGGCAATAAACAACCAAATCCAGCAGTCAAGCCCAATACGCCGGTCGTTCAGTTTGACGATGATTGTGATGATGAACAACCCGTGACTAAAATAATAAGTTCAAATTCACCTCAAAAATCCGAACCCCCAAAAGTTGAAATTTCTGTGTCACCGAGTACAGAAAGTATCCCAACCACTGTACCACCAGTTGAAGTGACCCCTCTGGACAATTTCAACACCTATCCAACCACATTAGTAGAAACGTCTGTGTATAATTCGGTTCCACAAGAAACAGCATCAGCTCCTATAATTAGTGGTGCTCGCCATGAATCTATTCCAGCCTTTGCTTTGTTTATTCTTGCATCCTTATTGGTCTAATCCTGTTAACTTAATAAATTAATAATACAAAAAACCTGAATGGAATAGAGCAATATATTATAAGTAGTACACGTTTTCCCTAATGGACAATAATGAGACAACTCGCTCTACCATTGTCCATTCTTTACTTTGAAATGGATATCATTTAACTGATGTCAATCCTGCTAGACTTCGTATTCCCTCCTTGAAACTATCTGTTGATCTGATTATGCATGAAGATTCACTATGAGTCACCATGAAAAATTTTGACCGTGCGTATTGTATAAAAGAGACCAGGGGTAAAAAAAAACTAAATCAAATAATGGAAGGTTATCAATCGGTACTCGATACAAAATACAGTTCACTGTCATTAAAGCAGATCAAAGTGATCAAACCTGACACTAAAGTCTCAAAAGTATTGGAATTATTCAACGAATTACACTCACAAATTGGAATTCAATCTCACAATGAAACTAATTTGATGGCTATTATTGGATATCTGGATATTACTAAATATATCATCAATTCTTATCAAAATGGCAAAATTGTGTTTGATGAACCAATTGAAAACTGTTTGACATTGAATCCAGAAGATGAATCCTATTTAGTCTGGCAAAGAGACACTGAAGATGTTATCCGTGATGTAAATGACCTCTAGAAACTAATCATATAGGCTATGAAAGCATTCGCGGAAGGTATTCATCGTGGATTGATTATTGACAAATGCTTACGATTATTGACTCAAAAAGATATCATTCAGTACATCTCGAAAACCCAGGAACTTCAAGTATCCCTAGATCTACCCATTGTGAAGTTTTTGCACACAAAGAACTTGTCAGAAACAAATAAAGTATTTAGCGTTGATGAAAGTTGGACCATTTTACAAGGGTTCCAACATTTATTGAAATACAACATCCCTTCAATGCCAATATTATCAAAGAATAGCGTCGTTGGAACTTTCTCAAGTGCTGTCATTCTTAAAGCTACAGTGAATGATTTCCAAAATTTCCTAAACCAACCTATTTCAATCTTAAAACAGGTACCGAAATCGTTATTGACTCAAATTAGAATGCTTCAATTACATGTAAACCATCCACCACATGTCGGGAAATTTTAGAAGCAATGTTAAGCAAAGATGAGGCTAGAGCTTGGTGTGTGGATAGTAATGGAAGCCCAACTGGAGTTATTTCAATGTCTGACATAATTGGTGTTCTCGTTGGTGTTGTTCCTGCGACACCACTTCGCTAATCAAATCATTTCCTCCAATATATTAATATAACGTTTACATGACTTCTATTTATTTATTGTATGATTTACAACTATGAATCCATCATTAAGATATATGCTCCTGGTGCAAGAACCCTCAAAATTTGATCATCAATGCTATCCAGTTCTACTTCATTAATGGGGTCGTTATTTTTGTCCACACCATTCAACCCAATTGGCGCATCTGGTAAAACTGGCAGTGATTGAATAGGAAGAATATTTCTCTTTCCAGGTGTACATTCATCCTTTGACCCGTAGCAGATTGTACCACACTTTGTTGGATCCACCACTCTCCACTTACAACTTTGTGGATCCAACGGATTAGCACCAGGAAAGGTCGCCATGAAACTGGATTTCGCTACGTCTAATCCTGGATCACCCTTCTGATCAACGGCAAGTACAAAGACGCTTGGTCCACCTTTCGAGTTTACCATTTCTAAGCATTGGTTGCACATATTTGCTTGTAACCCATGTACAGCCGTTATTCTGGCTACGTTTAATTTAGAATATCGGATTCCACTGATAGTTTAGAAAAGAATATTCATTTTACCACCATCCAGGAGTATTATCATATTGTTTTCCCAACGACTTCATGTCGCCTTCGTAATTGTGAAATGTACATTGTCCTGTTATCCACTGTGCATTTACTAAAAAGTTCAACATGGAAGCTATCAACAAACGTATCATTCTAAAAAGTAAAAGTTGGATATTCTTGGGCTCTGTTTTTTGAAAATCCAATGAAACATGATATTATGGAACTCGTATTTATTAACTTAAGAAGGCAATAATTAGAAGTATCAGATGTGATAGGAATGGAGGACGGTAAGCAGAGTTATTCACACCCACTCCTAAATCTACACGTGTTTCGACTGGTTTTACAACCGGCGCGGTTGGTTCATAATTGTTGGAAGTAACAGTGATAGATATTGATGGTACATTGACAGCTTCCGAAGTGGTTTTGGTATCACGTACAACTTCCATTATCGAAGAGTAAGTTACAGTAATAGAGGGTTGAGTTGTACTTTGAACTATCGCAGTTCGGATGGATGTGACTGTTTTTGATGGTAAAACTGGCTGGTTTACGGTAGTAGTAGTTGATTCCTTTGTTACTTCAGTTTTAGGGTTGGAAGAGGTATTTTCACCACTCTTTCCAACATCAATCCCAATTGGCGCATTTGGCATACTAGGAAGCAGATAGCCAGGCAAGAGGTTCCTTTTTCCAGGTGTACACTCTTCCTTGGTACCATAGCATATTGTACCACACTTTGATGGTTCTACTGGTCTCCATTTACAATTCTGAGGATCCAATGGGTTCGCACCAGGAAAAGTAGCCATAAAGCTGGCTTTTGCTACATCTAAACCTGGGTCGCCCTTTTGGTCAACCGCTAAGACATACACAGTTGGACCACCATTTGCATTCATCATCTCCAAACATTGATTACATTGACTTTCACCAAGACCGTGTACAGCAGTTATTCTCGCAACATTCAGTTTAGAGTATCTAATTCCACACCATCCAGGGGAATTGTCATACGTTGATGGGCCCAGTTTATTGTAATCATCCTCATATGGGTGATAGGTACATCTTCCTGTTGACCATTGTTCAGCAGCACTAGAAGTTATCAATATCGTCACGAATGCATAAAATCCCACATTCATGTTGAAAAGCGTTTTTTTTTTGTTGCTGTATTTATTTTTGTTTTAGAATGGTGGGCTTCACCTTCGTCAAATTGGCTCGTTGTGTATACAAGAAAGGCTCTCTAGTTACGTGAAGATCCGAAAATCTCTAAATCGTGTACTTCATTGCAAACCATTTGGTGGATGACCGAATATTGCGCGCTAGGTGACAAAAAGTGGGTTTCGGAAACAGAAAACCGTGATCATTTTGATTAATCATTTGAACATTGAGACTTCATTCTGAATAGCAGTTGGTTGGATTGGAGATTTAATAACGCTGACCATGATTTCAATCGCTGTAGACAAAAATGAATTGAATTTACAAAGTGGTCAACCCATTTCAGAAGTTGCATTCATTTTGGAATGAAAACCAATTTCACAAATCACTTAATCAGTCTGATAAACGAAAATCCTACTAATAGCAATTCTATAAATGAGAAATATGAATTCACTACATTGGCGTTTATTAGAAATTGATCGAAAACACTATCCAGATGGTTAACACCGTCAAGAACGATGTAAGTATATCCTTAGCACCACTTAATACAACTTGGCTTTGAAGATCATTACCAAATCTATCTTTTGGTCCAGGAACATTCCCATTAACCAATGCCATTAGATTCACATTTTCCGTCTTTTCATTTCCAGAATCAGAGTAAAAGTAGCCTGGCAATCCAGGGTTTTTAATTTCACTTGCAACATTAGACTGAGAATTGTCAGAAGAAAACATATAACCAGGTAGGCCGTCTGGTTTTTGAGTCTGGACTGCAGACTGCGGTTGTGTAGTTTCTGTGATAACAGGCAAGAGACTCGTTTTACTGGCACCATAGTCGGAGCTAACAGTTACCAAAGTTGTTCCTGTAATGGGCAAAGCAGCATTAGTAGTTGTCTGTGTCGGGGCAGAATTGGATGCTGGCTGGGAAGAGGCATACAAGGGTACTGGAGAAGAACTCGACTGTGTAGAAGAGGTGGTTGTAATGAGAACTAGGGGTTTTGATGTTGGCAATGAGTCAGAAATTGTCTCAGGACTAGTTGATGAGGATAATACTTGAATCACTGGAATCACATAGTCAGTTGGGGATGGTTGGTTGATAGTTGATTGAGTGGTAGGTACAGTAATATCAGTCAAGACAGGAAGCAATTGGGTCAAAGTTTTATAGTCAATAGTAATGATTGTGTTTTCCGAAAGAGGCAGTACAACTGAAGTAGGGACAACTGATGCAATCGTTGGCTGATAAGACATTTCAACGATTGGTTGGATCGATTGGGGTTGTGAAGACACTTGAGGAACTGCAACCGTATTGGGTACATCAGGTAAGATTGGTAAAACAGAGACCTGATCTATCAACTGCTGCGTTGGTTGAGAAGAAATCTGATAAAGTGTTGTTGCAGGTAACAGCGGTTTTACAATGTCTTTAGTAACTGGTACAATTGAAGGGATCACAGTGGTTCCTTGAGTTGAAACAGACATACCCGAATTAGAGGTGCTGAGGATGTAATCTACGGTAGAGGTTGACTTTGGTGGTAAGTTTTTTGGTGATTTTGCTTTCGGTTTTGACTTGGGATAGGCATTGGTGCTAGTACTAGTAAGTTTGTTTGTCTTGGTTGGACTGGTGCTTTTGTATCCAGCACTCTTAGGAACATTGGTGGTTTTCTTACCAATAGTCTTTGATTTTGGAGGGTTTAATTGTTTGGGATTACTCTTTGGTTTTTTGCCGGTTTTATAACCAGTAGATGGAGTAGGTTTTGCAGGTTTAGTTTTGACCGGAATGGTAGGCAAAGTTGAAGTAGCAGAAATTGGATTGTACACAGTGTTCAATTGGACTTGTGTACTGTACACATTTTTTTCGTTATTTGAGTTGACATTCAAAGCCAACACAGCAGCAAGTAAGTAGTTTAGTCTAGGATGCATTCAAGAAACATTGTGCCTTACATTCGCTTATCTTATTTACCTTTGTGGCTCTGGTTTTGAAACGTTTTTATCACAAAAGTGAACCCAATGATCATGACGCCTTACAGATCCAACTTTTCCCAAAACCTGCCTTTCTTTTTTCCAGCCTAATATCCGAAACTAAACGATCTGCCAATGTCTCAAGCGAATGCGATTGAAGAAGATGGGGGGTGGGATTTTTCACCGGCCTCATCTGAAGAAATCATTGAATCAAAAGCAGAAGTATTTGGTTCTAATCCAATTCTACCTGTGAAAGTAAAGCGATATGCAAGACCAAGTATTCCAGTGAAGGTTTTAAATCCAATACCTGTTCTCAAGAAAGCAAATTCTTTACCAAATACACAATCGACAGACAAACGAGGTGCATCTCCTGCTTCTAAACCTCCTCAAGTTAGACCACATGGACATTTAAGGTCATCATCTAGAGCTTCTTTAGAATATGGCCAAGCACCTTCCAACACATCACTTGAAGGTACAACACGATCCGAGTTGTCAACCCCTCCAAACATAAATAGAATGCTTGCAATAGATAATTCCAATGGGATAGAAATAATTACTGCATCAGATGATGTAAAGGTCCCTGTTCCTCCTCAACCAACACCTCCAACTTCTGGTTCTCAGCAACATCTATCACCAAGGAAAAACATAAATAGACCAAACTCAAGAGAGGCTTCGATGACTTCATTACAATCATTGCCGGAAAGTGAAAATGAAACTCAGAACATTGCCAGACCGCCAAGTGGTGGTAGATTGACTCCGTCAAGAAATCGTATCAGACCAGTATCTCCAAGACTCTACAACAATACCAATCTCCTTCCAAATGAAGTACGACCTATACCCCCTATATTATCATCAAGCCATGATAGCAGCAATTCAAAACTTGCCAGTTCTAAAGAAGATTCCCCTTCAGCATCTTTCACATCTATTGATTCAGTAAAAGGTGGAAAAGTTGTTCGTAGCTTGGGTAAAATCAAACAAAAGTAGTTAATTCTAATCAACGGTTAGAATTATTATATTTTGTGTACATATAAAGATAATGGTTTGAATTAGGTATCTTAAATTGTGAAAGGTTTCTGTGTGTTTTCTGTTCAAAGTAATCTGAACCACAAATCTCAAATTGTTCTGGAATAAAAGTAATTGATAGAATGAAATCTTTAATAAAAAATCGTAGCCCAATTAATGTGTAGAATAATACAAATAAAAGTATTTCATTTAATAACCTTTAGATCCACTATGACCATATGGCTTTGAGTTGTATGCAGAAGGAGTTGAAATCACTGGAGCAGCGGTAGCTATAGGAGTGATGCAAGGAGTTGCAATCACAGGGGCAACAGTAACAGCAATCGGTGTGTTACATGGGGTTTTCACTACTGGAGCAACTACCACTGGAGCGGCAGTAGCTACTGGAGTATTGCATGGAGGCTTGACAATTGGAGTAATCACCACAGGAGCAGCAGTGATAATTGGGGTGACACATGGAACAGTTGGAACATACTTATGAAGTGGTTTGTATTTGATCTTGAAAGTTCTATGGCATTTAAATTTCTTTGCCAATTTAAATGGATGTTGTTGGTATGGTGAATTTCCTTGTGGTGGCAATTGCCCAGGAGTTTGAGGGGCAGAAGGTACTGGGGCTTGAGGGGCCGGTTCTGTAGGAGTTTGTGGAGCTTGTGGGATTTGTTGTTGTGGTTGTGGAATTGGTTCGCTTGGTGATTGTGGTGTTTGTGGTGGAATTTCAACTGGGTTTGATGGTGCTGGAGGAGTTCCAGCTCCAGGTTGACTCGATTGTTGAGGGGAAGATGTGATCAAAATAGTATTTGATGCAACGGTTGAAGTGATGACTACTGCACCAGTAGGTTGAGATGCACCACTTGTCACTGGTGATGTAGGAGGGCTAGTTTGTACAGGGGCTGCGGTGGATTGAGCAGCAGTTGGTTGGTTTTGAGTGACAGGTGCGTTTGAGGTAGCAACACTTGGTTCACTTGGTTTACTTGGATCACCAGTTGCTGGCTTAGGAGGGTCGTTAGTAGCAGGAGCATTAGGAAGTTGAACATTTTTGTAACTATCAGGAACTGAGACACCTAGATGGGTTAGATATGCCAAGAAGACAAATACCTGGCAAAGCAGCCAAGATCGATAGAGGAATCAGAGAGAGTAAAATGAATTTCATAATATTGTATTATAATCGTAAAGGAATAAATGACATCAATCCACTTTTTTATAACATTAAGCCCTTAGAACCAGAGCCTGGGGCGTGTTTCAGAGAGTTGTTGAAGCCTACGACGCCATTACGAGGGACACCGTACTGTGATTGGAATGCGAATCGTTTGCTTTGTGAGTATCTAATGTGTCTGCTTGATGCTCGCTGTGTCTGGCCTAATTTTTTAGACGCGTCCTGTTTGTCCCTTTCACACTGATCACGGTTAAAAGTCGATGAAACGACCATAATGTTTCTGTTGGTATTGCTCCCAGTGAAGCCCATCTACTTTCTAGTTTCTCTAGTTTCAACGTGTGGATATTGATGGTGTATCTCTATCCAATATTGACAATACAGCGTCTTGGATGTATGTCTGTGTTGCATCCCAGTAGAATGTGCTATTAAAAAAATATTGTATTGTGGGTTAGTTTCATTTGCGTTTAAGCTACCCCACTACCACTAGTCTTTTAGTCCAGTTTCACACTGGTAAATACAAAATGAATATCTAGTATTCAAAGTTCATATATATGATTTAAATCACGTACAACCAAATGAACCCATCAAACCGTGTGGTGTTTTTCACTATATTGCAGTTCCCTGAAAGTAGAAAGCATTATGACATCATCAACGCTAATGGTCTGGATTCAAAACAAATTCATCTATTGTTCAAGCATATAACCTTTAAGTAGAAATTCTACTCCTCAGTTCAGTTTAGATCAACTGAACAAATTCAATTTCATCCAAGATTTTTCTAATTTTTTTTTGAATCAAATGGATTTTCAGGCATAGACACTCGTTGATTCTAATCTATCTTAGGTATTCAACAGCAAGTTAAATAGCCTAGAATCGAGTTGGTGTGAGGTTCGGTGCTGGACAAGAAGCTTCAACTTCTCAAATTAACAGTGATCGAAAGGAAAGAATCAGGAAATTAGCCATGGAAACTGTGGATCTTTCAAAAGAGTATGTATTTCAACAGATCGTTAATTTAAAGTCCATATAATATGAAAAATCATTTAGGAACCTATGAATGTAAATTATGTTTAACAATGCACACAAACGAAGGAAGTTATTTGGCACATACGCAAGGGAAAAAACACATTTCAAACTTAACAAGTTAATGTTTCTACCTTCTTATTTCTGTAGGAAGGACAGCAAAAGATCAGAAAGATGCTGAAGCATTCGGTGGAGTCGGGCCAGCTATTCCAAGAGCCAAAAGCAAAAAGATGCTTAATCACATGCCAATTCGTAAAGTTCAAGTCAAAATTGGTAGACCAGGTTACAAAGTTACAAAAGTATTTGTTACTTGTACTAAACCATCAGGTACGCGATCCAGTCACTAGACAATCCGGCTTATTATTTCAAATATATTATCCAGATATCATACCAGGAATTAAGCCACACACTCGATTTATGTCTGCGTATGAACAACGTAAGAGTTTTCCAACTTTAATACCTAGGTATTGAACCTCCTTCCAAATTCTTCCAATATTTATTGGTTGCAGCGTACCAATCTCATAAAATGCTGACCGTTTAGGGAACCTTACGAAACCGTAGCATTCAAAGTGCAAAGTATGGAAATTGATCGATCAGCTGGAAAATTTTGGAATTATTGGGATTCTGATACAAAGCAATATCATTTACAATTCTTTTTTAAATCTGATAAAACCCGTTAATATAACCTGGATTGCCTTTCAAACACTATTTAAATTGAATGCTCCGATTCGATAACTCATTCAATAATTTGCAATGATGGAGACGTTATTCATATCGGGTAGTTTGGACGTTTATATGTTTATTCTTCTGGTTAAGACCAAGCTTCGCACAGACGGACTCAACGCATAAGACAGGGCTTAGTGGAATACACATTGTAGACTCACCAGTAGAAATCAATGAATTGATTGTATCTGTCCATGTGAAACTCACTCATTCTGAGCAGCTTTCTATCAATCTCAATTATTTCACTTTGACTACAATAGGAACATTAATCCGCCAATGAGTTGCTTTTATTTAAACGATTCGCAGAGGGCTGATCGGATAGGTATTAGTAAGTAGTTGTGTGAAATATTATCATCTGTATAATCAATACTTGACACCAAGTTGCTTTTAAAAGCATAACTCTTCGAGCGTGCATTGAAGATAGATTTGAGACGATATCCAGATAGGAGCAAGGTTGCTATCAAATTCTACTCTCGAGTTGATCATCAACACTAGAATCCAGAGATTAGGAGCAACGAATAGTTCTATTTGCGTATCTTTACGCTTAATTTCACCATTTCCTGTTAGCAGTCATTCGTTTGTATGAGGTTTTGAAATACATCAAAGTTTTTTCAACTCATTTGAATGGTAACAGTCCCATACCATCACCATTACAATCTGAACTACTCATAACAATCACTTACGATCACCATACTAACAATTGATAGGTTACCCAGAAAGAAAAGATTGATCATGTATCCCTTTCTTTCTCACTCTAGTTCATCTCAATCACTGGTGCTAATAAATCCACTGCCACTAAAGTACTTAAAGAAGCTGCTTGGAATGTAGAATTGGCTGTTGACTCGTATTTTGATAATAACTCAAATAATATCCCTACTACCACTGCTAATCACTCCGCTTACGATCGATTCTTTGATACTTATAAAGGTTCTTTATATCTCATTAACATTCCAGACCCACAATCGGATCTCATAGAAGTCGACGGCACTGAACAATTACTCAGTATAGCTTTCTATCACTCAATTTAGATGACTTGGATTTGGATCCTGCTAGTGTTGTCACCCTCGTCTTGGCTTGGCATATGAAATGTCAAAATATGTGTGAATTCACTCGTGATGGTAATTTCTATCATGACTCATTCAAAGGTTGGAGAGATGGTTGTAAAGAACTTGAGTACGTTCTTCACTTTCGCTTACTTTCAGTGTCGATTCTGTTGCCTCTCTAAAAGCTAAAATCCCATTTATGGAAGAAGAACTCAAGGATGATGCTAAGGCGAAACTCATTTATCTCTTTACCTTTCAGTTTGCTAGGCTGGAAAATCAACGTGCATTGGGTAATGAATCTCTTCTCGTAAACTCTTTTACAAATTTCATATCAACTCTCTATTCTATAACAGTAACACTTACAATATTAAACACAATCATAACCATCACAATCACAAAAATGGAAATATTTTTACATAATGCAACAACACTTCAGCTTCTCCGTAGAAATCAAAGCATGTTGACAATTTCAAAATGCATTTCGGCAACATCACAATATGTAGTAGACAACCATTTATCGACATCACCAAATCAAATCCATTTTCATATCAACTGCACAACATGCGATTATACATTAGACAACATTAATACATCTTTTTCTTGCGTTTGATTGCAATTAATTAGACCTTAATTGTTCTTATTTCATTTACCCAACAAATTCGCTACCGTTTACCACACATTATTAATTGTACATAGGTTTTGAAACTGCAATTGCATTCTGGGACTTGTTGTTAGTTGGTCGATTCAAGTATTTAGAATTATGGAAAAAGTTTTTAACGGTTGGAATATTCTATAACTAACGATAGGTACATTAATGATCATTTATTTTTAGGTATTGAGGTTCTTGATGGCTGATTTGTTATAGGTATCATGGATGATAGCATTTAATGACTAGGTAACCTTGTAATATCATAACCATTAGGTATCAACTCAATAAGTAATAGCTTACCATAGGTATAATCACATATATGCTTACCAAACAGGAACACCATGGTAAAGCTCCAACATCAGTTTTAATATGTAGGCAAAGCCATTACCAAAGATACCTGGAATTTGGTAAAATCACAAAACTAACGTCTAGTTTTGGGATTTCATTACTACCAGCTCACCGGATTTTGCCGATCATGATACCGATGGTATTAGTGAAGATATTAAATATCTAGGGGCTTGGCCAGTTTTGATTGATAGCTTTGTTGAGTACTATAATGAAAATAAAGATTCTATGGCGCATTAATATCATACTTTGCACGATTACTAATGAGAAGAGAATGATTAAGAATTATTACAGTGTATATTAATAACTAGTGTGCAACGCGACGTTCAAACTTGACCCCATAAATTAAATATTCGTATTAGTATTTTTAGTTTGTTGTGTAATATTGTGAACAAAGGTTTTACCTTTATAAGCACCTTTTTGATGTTCTAACGAAGTTTTACCCATTTGATAGTAAAACAATACCACTAGCAATAAATCACACATGAAATACTTACCAAACAACAAATGACTACTACCTCCTGTTAGCCCTACGATCATAATCCCCGCAAAAGTTGTGGATTCATATGTAGCCATCCCACATAACCAACAGACCAAAGCCACCCAATTCAATGCCAACCCGACCCCAATACAAGCAAATAACTGTCGATAGATTCTACGCTGTGATCGCCATATCTCTGGATTCAATCGAAATGTCTCTGCATAAGATCTAGAAATATCAAATAACGAATATGAAATCATGATAGCATGAAAGTTCTCGTAAATGAAGCAAGCTACCACAAATGTTGTATAAGTCACCGAAGAAAGCTACGATGAATGAGACATATACATACCATGTACAACCAAGGAGGTGTCACTGTCGCATAGGTTGGTATTCGAATCAACATCACAATAAACGTCACACTGGACAATGCACCAAACAACTTTTGAAACATACAGATACGCTGTTTACTGATTGGGGAAATGCAAAAATGAGATAGAATCGTAGATTGGAATAGGATGGTACATAATGCCAAGGCAGCACCAAGAAAAGTAACCGTGTATCTTGTATAGGGATGACCCTGTAAAAAGTACGCCCAATAAACAAAAAATTGCCATATTAAACTGACTGTCAATAAACAGATGAGCTTATATAATTGATTATCCGCCATGATTTTAATTTTTTTGGAGATGGAGACGAAGAGAAGGATGAGAGTCGCTGTGAAATTCAGAATGACGAGAGAGAGGGCGATGTAATCTAAAGAGGTAGTGTAAGTTGGAGGAGTAGCGTATCTTAATGTGTCTGTAGTGTTACTGCTCATTGGGTAGATTATGACATCATTTCAATTGATTTTAGATTCATTGTACAATGATGTATCATCGTTATTAGGTGGATGGCTGTATGGTCTTTCGTATCCAAATCATTGAAGGCTTTCATTCGTTTTTCCCTCTCCTTGTTTTTCCACCTCCATGTTCCAAGAATTCTTCCTCCTTCAACATTTAAAAACAAAAAGAAAAAAACAAAGAGAATCATCATCAAAATGTCAATTCAAAAATCAGATAATGAATGGAGAGCAATTCTATCCCCTGAGCAATTCAGAGTATTAAGACAGAAAGGTACTGAAGCACCTGGAACTGGCCAATACAATAAACACTCTGAAGATGGTGTCTACTCTTGTGCTGCATGCAACACTCCACTTTACAAATCCACTACCAAATTCAATTCAGGATGTGGTTGGCCTGCCTTTTTCGGTATCCAACCTCAATACTAATATTAGATTCAATACCAGGGGCTGTAAGTAGAAATGAAGATGCAGATGGACGTCGAATCGAGATTGTATGTACGGCTTGTGGAGGTCATCTTGGACACGTTTTCAAAGGTGAAGGGTTTAAAACTCCCACTGATGAACGTCATTGCGTCAACTCTGTCTCTCTCACTTTCAAATAAAGTTTAATGTTTTTCTACCTAGTTGATCTGTGTAGTTAGAAACTTTAATTCCATAATTTATGCAATACTAAGTCAGGTATTTAAAATATGGTTCTAGATTGGTATGATGAGTTCTTTAAGGTTCTCTTTTGTACCTTGAATTTCACGTAAGCGGTCAAGAATCTGAACAAGGACGAAAACGTGTGGATGTGGATATTATTTTACAATCATCACCACTCCTTACAAACTAATCTCACAATACACTCACCTTCACTGCCTATAGTCCTTCCATCACAAGTGAACATCTCTCCTCAAGTGACTCATAATCAAACAGCGTGTTACACGCGCTGGGATGGGTTCTGGTCATTAAACCCATAAATCGATAGACAACGTGTAGTAAACCCGCATCAAAAGACATATAAACTGACACTTTAGGGGGATGTCCAAAATCAACATGTTATTCTCCTTGCTGTTATCAGTGGTATCAAGTGCTCCCACATCAACCTTTG
>JADGIX010000269.1:0-16523 GCA_027595885.1 Globomyces sp. JEL0801
TTCGTATTTGGTGGAAGAAATATTTGACAGTTGGACAAATCACTCAATTTGTTGTGGATATAGTGTTCATTTACTATAGTGCGTATATGCTTATGACTAGTCCAGGTAGTTGCCAAATGACTCCATTCTCTGGATACTTTGGTATGTGGGCAATTACCTCATATTTGGCACTATTTGTTCAATTCTATGCCAAAACGTACAAGGCTAAAAATTGCCCATCTGAAAAGAAGCAATTGTGATTAATAAAATTAGTGTGAAGTTCATATTTTGTTTAAATTCGATAAATCTAATTGATCTCAAATTTTAGTGATATTATTTCACCAAATAAACTGATTTTCATTCATATAAATTGTTATAGTGCTGTACACTCTTGTCCAAACCAATTGAAACTAATCAGTTTCAATTTATCTGTGGATAAAGACAGTTGCTTGCATGTGCATACTGTCGCGTTCAAGACGTCAATTCTACGAACTATTCCTATACCAAAGACTTTGTTTTTAAAGACAATCACATGCTTAAATTACATTTTTTAACTAAAGTCACATTGCTTAACTTGTAACAATCAATTACGAAAAATTTACGGCCTACTGATTAAATGACACCGAATCCATTAGAGAACCCTTAAAATATCCAATTGTTCTCCCGTAGGTGACCATAATCCTACTATATTTATTATCGAATGAACAATAGTTGAATGTCTTTCAAGTAAAATTTAAAGCTATGTTTTTTGAAATGGGCGTGTTAGTGGTACGTTACAACCATTAGGATTTTTCTGTTGAATTGGTTGATACCAATTATTTCCATCCTGATAGTATAAAAACTACATTGTTTCCGTTTTGTAAGCGGGCGGTGGGATAAACCACCTTTCCAAGCGGTCAAATATTCGACAATTAGATTTGTGAAATGAAGGGGTTGAGCAGAGGCGGCTCCCGTGCCATTCATTTAATTTATTTAAAAAGAAACAACAATCGTAATATAATTTCATCATTACAAAATTCAAATCATGTCTGCCTTAGATTTGAATACTTATTTCACTAGTGCTTTGAAAGAAGTTTTGAATTTCAATACTCATGATTTTCAATTTGATGCTATGCCCTTCTATTCTACACAATCCATGGTAACTACTGTGTTGGTGTACTTTTCCGTGATCTTTGGATTACAATCGATGATGAAAAACTTGTCTCCAATCAGAATCAATTCGATCTTTTTCATCCATAACGCCTTGCTCTCATTGGTCTCTTTGGCATTACTCGCTTTGATGGTTCCGATGATCGCATCTGATATATCTAAAAATGGTCTCTTTCATGCTGTATGTGGTCAATCTATGGGTTACAATAATCATTTGAACTTTCTTTATTATATCAATTATATGATGAAGGTAATGATCGCGTTTATTAATTGTTAGGTTTGGGAACTTGCTGATACCGTGTTCTTGGTCCTTCGAAAGAAGAAACTCGAATTTCTTCATGTCTATCATCACTCTCTTACCTTCCTACTCTGTGGTGTACAATTACGAGGAGCTACTGCCGTGGTAAAGTATTTCATATTCTAAGAATGTAGCAATGGGTTCCAATCACCATCAACCTGGGTATCCATGTGATCATGTATTATTACTATGCCAATGCAGCAGCAGGAATTCGTATTTGGTGGAAGAAATATTTGACAGTTGGACAAATCACTCAATTTGTTGTTGATGTTGGTTTCATTTATTATAGCGTTTATGTCCATCTATTTAGTCCTGATAGTTGCCAAATGACTCCATTCTCTGGATACTTTGGTATCTGGGCAATTACTTCTTACTTAGTCTTGTTTGTTCAATTCTTTTCTAAAACGTACAAACCCAAGAAGAAGATAGATTAAATCGTTGATTATTATTGGGTAGTAATAAAATTATTGTAGCATTTCAATTGGTGATTTCCTTTTGATGTCCATTGTGTGAACTATCTCAATTGGAATTGAACCATTTAGTTTAATCGATCATTTAGTAGTTTATTCTGATTACATACCACAAGCATGTTATGTTACATACATATAAATATGAATTAGGTTTCATTTGTTGCTGGTACAATGACGCTCTTCAAAAATTCTCCCAATATAAAACCAGTCAATCCTGTTTATGAATAATAGTCAATATAAATACCCCAGATACGATGGCCATCGATATTCCAAGAAGGAATGACCCAGCTAGAATCTCGAAAAGATTCCATATCACCAGTTTTCAATAATTGGTCTATTGGAACGGTGAATATACTCTCAACTTCATCAGTGTTGAATTTCAGTAAACTTGGACTTATGATCCCCAAATCTCCTTCGATATGTCAGAAAGCAATTCATGTACCTATAACAGCGGTCACTTTCATGGGGAGGTATTTACCTATAACTGCTGTCACTTTGGTGGAGAGTGATTTGTTGGGAAGGGAAATAAATGGACCAAGAACGTTAACATTTGTTGGGTGTATTAGAATCTCTTCATGAGTTTCCCTCAATGCTGTTACAGTTGGATTTTCGTCTTCGGGGTCGGTATTTCCACCAGGGACTAAATTGTACATCAGACCTATTTTAATATCTTACAGCTATAATGCTTCAATACAGTTTTGATTACCTAACTTCACCAGTATGAGTTCTCAGTTTACTTGATCTGACAGTAAACAATATACTAGCAATTCCCTATTGAATCAGATATAGTATCTATACATCCACAGTGCATAAAGGTAGCAATACAGCAGCTTCTTTTGGAGGGTTCAATTTATATTTCCAAGATTTTGTCTTTGGTTTATAATTCTGAATATAATATTTGTATTTCTCTAAATTTGCAGGATTTATTTGTACTGGTCTAATTGTAGGATCCAAAACAAAGGGATTCAGACTGTAACTTCTACTACGTAAAAAGTATTTCAAATGGTTTGGTTTCATGGGTTAAAAAAGAAATGAAATTTGAATTCTTTTGGATACTTGACAAAGTTCTTTGAATTACCGGATTATTGCTCTAATCGTTTACTAAAGAACTCTCTACTGATTCAATTGAATTGTCCGAAAATATTGGATTCAATTTTTTACCTTCAAATTTGTAATGGAATCAGAGAATTTACCTTGGATTGAAAAATATAGACCAAAATTGTTAAAGGATATTGTAGGAAATCAAGATACTGTTCAAAGATTATCAGTGATTGCAAAAGAAGGAAATTTACCAAATATCATTCTGTCTGGTGCTCCTGGTATTGGGAAAACAACTTCAATTCATTGTCTTGCTCATGAATTACTTGGTGCTGCATATAAAGATGCTGTTTTAGAATTGAACGCTTCAGATGATCGGTACACAGATGGAAATTGACAGTATAGTGGTATTGAAGTGGTGAGGAATCGAATCAAAATGTTTGCTCAGAAAAAAGTAACATTACCGGCTGGAAAGCATAAGATAATCATCTTGGATGAAGCAGATTCAATGACAACTGCCGCTCAACAAGCAATGAGAAGAACCATGGAAATCTATTCAGCTACTACTCGATTTGCATTAGCTTGCAATCTATCAAGTAAAATCATCGAACCTATCCAGAGTCGATGTGCTATATTAAGATACACCAGATTGTCTGATGTGGAACTATTGCATCGACTAGTACAAATATGTGAAGCTGAAAATGTATCAATTATAGTATATTTTTACAAATTAGGTCAAATACACCAACGAAGGACTAGAGGCGATTGTATTTACATCTGGTAAATGTCAAAAACTAATTATTACTAGAGGGAGACATGCGGCAAGCAGTAAACAATCTTCAATCTACACATTCTGGTTTCAGTTTGATATCTCCCGAAAACGTTTACAAAGTTTGCGATCAACCTCATGTTTGAAGCCTCTCATTACTAATGTTAGCCTGTATCTATTCAAGCAGTGATACAGTATTGTATCGAATCCAAAGTAGATGATGCCTTAAACCGTTTGAACGAAGTTTGGGCACAGTAATGGATGGAATTTTTCTAAACATATAGGTTAATAACATCACATTATTGATACTCAGGGGTTTTGCTTCAGTTGATATCGTTACAACCTTTTTCAAAGTCGCCAAGTCAACTGAAATGCCAGAATTTTTAAAGTTGGAATTTATCAAAGTATCTCTATCTTGAACTGATTTGAATAGGAAATTGGATATACTCATATGCGATTATTGGAAGGATGTCAATCACAACTACAAATTAATGCCTTAGTCGCTAAACTTGCTAAAATCAACTTAAAATAAAAATGCAGATATCTGACCACAAATTCATTTACGTTGTTACGTTTTAGGGATCGATAGTATACGCACAATAAACAGTTGAGAATCCGACATAATGATTCACGTTATTTTAGTGTTTGGTGAACAGCCTGCCATACAACATGCAATGTAAGATGCGTGATTATAAGCTAAAAACTGAAATTGACACCACGCTGAATTTATCGATTCGGGGTCTCGTTTTTGGAGGTTCAGTAGTTACAGAACCACCACATCCTTTTAGCATGTCGTTACATTGATCATATGAGATAGTCGATTCAATTACGGAGTTACTATGGATTGCATTGTATAATTTACTAGTTTTAATTGGTACTCGATTGAATTGTAAAAAATTGTTTGAAAAATAAAACCAAATCAATGGATGTTTTGCTAGAGTTAATATTTGATGAAAAATGGATTGAAGAGAACCAGCATCTAGTGACTTTCTTGAATGGAATTGTGATTGGATTGGCTGTTTGTTACGTCTTTATCTTGACCATCCGAAAAGTATTCATTTGACTCTGATTGTTAGAACTCAAAACCACAACATATTCAATCTGAGTTTAAACCATCTAGTAATGAAGATGATGATTGTAAAATGGTATGATGATATCAACTTCAACTTGTAGGTTTTATTGGTGAGGAATGATTTAGGAATGGGAAAAGGGAAAGCTGCTGCTCAATGCTGTCATGCTACTTTAGCAGCTTACAAAAAATCTTTGAATCATTCACAACAGACTCGAGATTGGCTTCACTCTTGGGAAACTTTTGGACAAGCAAAGATCACATTAAAATGTCCTGATGAAGATACCTTGTAACTTTTCAGACTTTAGGTTTATCAATTAGGCTAGAATTACAAAAGAAGGCGAGAAAGGAAGGATTAATAGCCTGTAGTATTCAAGATGCTGGTCGAACACAGATTGCAGCTGGATCTAGGACAGTTTGCGCTATTGGACCAGGTATGTACGCTAATGTTACTGATAAGAAAGGACCTGCTGATTTAATTGATAAAGTGACCGGTCATTTGAAGTTATACTAGATTTTACGCAATATGTATGTATTGCTGAATAGTAATATAAAACCATAATAATATTCAACGAATCCTTTTATTTAAGAAAAAGAAATGATTGAGTTTTCTTTAGTTGGGTTTTAGAGTATCAGTCCAAGTTTTTAAAATATAATTGTCTACGATTGTACGTTTAATAAAAGCAGTTTGCTACAATCAATCATAAAAATAATACCATAAGTTGTTGTGGGTGTGGTCTCGCGTTCACATCTTTAGTCAAACAAAGGACACAAAACTCGTCGAATTCAGATGTAAAGATACCTTTAGGTAAGGTTGGACTAGGTTCCTGAGTAATGAACTGCATCATATCAAAGGCAGTTGCCATAGCTTCCACTGGAAATGGAAATTTAGCCAACGCAACTTCCATTATTGTTAATCCTAAACTCCACACATCTGAAGCTGGTGTACATGGTGACCCTTCCCTGATTCTTTCTGGCTGTACAAAATTAAATCAAAATATCATTACAGCCAAGAAACAGTTAGTTCCTACAAATGTATCTGCAACAGTATTATTAGTTTCTTTGGAAATTCCAAAATCGGCCAACTTTGCAAATCCTTCTGAACACATCAATATATTGCCGGGTTTAATATCTACAGTTTCAACATATCATCTACATACCGCGATGAACGATTTTATGATTTTCATATAGATAGATTAAACCTTGCAAGATTTGAACTGTAATTCCAGCAACAGGTATTTCAGGAATAGGACCATTTTTTGCATATATAGTTTCCAAAGTTCCCAAATCCATATATTCCATCATAATTGAAATATCATCATTACCCAAAAACGCACCTAGAAAAGATACAATATATGGATGTCTACACATTCGCATTATTCTCAACTCTCTTAGAATTGATTTTTCAATCTTGTCTTGATTTTCGTCTGTTGCTGCTAATTTAATCACCTAAAATCAAATCAGATATTTAAGATTACTTTTCTAGCCATTTTCAAACCAGTAGGACGATGTAATACTTTGGATACAGCTCCACCTGAACCTTGACCTAAATTAGCCATAAATTCTAAATCCTCAATTTTGAATTCATATTTTGAATCTTTACGTACATTAGCATCATTTAATTTTTTAGAATTTTTTGTATCTTGAGTATTGGGTTCAATAGGTACAGATAACGTTGATAATGATCCAACAGATTTCAGTTGTGGAGCGCCAACTCTTTTACGAGATAATCCTGGTGAATGAAATGGTGATCCACCAGCTGGAATGGATAATTGTTGAGTGCTTGATATCGGAGGAGGATTAATACCCATTTTTTTTAAAATGTAATGAAATAAGATTATCAAATCTCTCTTGTTTGTATTGGTTTATTGTTTACATGATATCCTCCTCCCTTTGTCTTTCACATAGAACACTTTCCATCTGAATTTTAACACTAATACATCCATGTATTATCATTCAATTCAATTTTTATTAATGTTATTCATACTGTGTTGTTTAAATCGTATAGCCACATTAATCACAACTCAAAGAATGACTTGATTTTATCATTTGCCACTATGCAAATGACGTTCATTTCTATGATAGGCAACAAAATCAACAAGTCTTCATTTTAATAATGAACTATACAAATTAGAAAAGAAAGACTTAAAATTGATGATTTTACAATCAGTAATCATTACATCGATTTCATTTGGGGTTCTCTTGTTTTTCGCGTTTGTGGTTTGGTGGCACTTGTAACCACACAAAACGAACAAAGAGACTAGAATTCCGTTGGCTCAGCTTTTAAATTAAAAAATATTTCGTTGTCTTTTTGGATATCATGAATGGTCAAACTTGATACATTTCCAAGTTGTTTGAATGTCTTGGTCTTCTTTTACACTCACAGACAGATCAATGCGTCCGAAAAAGACTCGGCTTAATCACATTCAACAGTAATGTGATTAACAAACAATAATAAGCAATCTCAAAACGTTGATTAACAAAAGTTCAGTGAATTTTTTATATTTTATTAAGACATAACTAAAATTTTGAATTAAGTATTAAGAGGTGTGTACAGAAAGGAAAAAAAACACAAGTTTAACAGGCAATGGAGCGGAGAGTGTTCCAGCAGTCTTCAGTAACATCCAAAACAGTCATTTCTACATCCATATTAGCTTTCATGTAATAAGCCATTTTAGGAGCAAAACATTGGGCCAACACAGTCTGAAATTCTATAGTACGGTGGGCAGGTAATCTTTCTAGTAAGTCGGCAAATTCGTTAGTCAAAATTTGCATTTTAGTCATTTGATCCATTGGTTGAGTCAAAGCGACTTGTAAAGGAGTCATGACTTGTTGTCTTGGAATTTCTGAAATGACTGGGAATTGGTTGAAGGCAATAGAATCAATAGGTGAATGGACCCCATTGTTGTTGTTCATGAGGAGAGATGATGAGAGAGTAGGTACAAATGAAGGCATGGAATAAGTTTGGTTGGAGGAGAATGTGTTGGATAAACCAATATTTACATTGACGATATCGTCTTTTACAGGGGATTGCAAAGGAGTGAAGAGTTGCTTTTGCTTCTTGACGGCATTGCGGGCCTTAGGAGTACGTTGTTCAGGGAAAAAGTCCTTTTCTTTACGGTAAGCTTTAACAGGAGAAACAGGAGACTTAGGAGAGATTGGAGAGTCCATAGTTTTAGCTTTCTTTTGTTGGGTTGTGTTTCCTGCTTTACACAAATGATGACGGTTTTCACCAGTATTTAAGATTTTCCCTCTTCTCCATTTAACCCCACAAGAGTTGCATAAGTTTGTAAAGTTGGCAGGTCCATGTCTCCACATTGGAGTTTGAGTAGCACCACAATAATTACAACGACGAGTAGTTCCAGTGTTATCGAACACTAGCGGTTTAGGTTCTTCATCCAAAGCATCAGCTTTTCTTTTTGGAGAGGTAGGCAAGGCTGAAAGAGTAGGTGAAGGTAAACCATTAGGAGTCAAGTCAGCAGTTTGAATGGTGAGTTTTGTAGGCTTTGATAAGTTCATTAAAAATACAATTTGATGGTTTTTTGAGTCGGATTCTGTTTGTATTTAAATGAAAATAATGCAAGGAATCCCATGTTCAAGCCATCAGGCTTTTGCGCACAGATTCTCGGGGGGAAATAGCGAACGCCTCGTGATTTGAGGGCCCTGCGTCGCGACCTCTTCCAAACTAACCTTCAAAGCCCACTACGTATCCCGACTAGTTCTATTACCCATCTGCTGGCTGCTAGTTGCTTGTAATAAAAATGGCGACGTGTCATTTTGGTTGGTTCTTTCACACCTTCCGCACCAATGACCGTCTTTTGTAGACCAAATATAAACTGTCCGTTCTCCTCTTGTTTGTCTGTTGCTCAGAAACATATTATTTTCTTCTCTTGAGTCGATATCAATTCATTGGCCTTTTCTAATTATAGCCAATGACCATCAATTCCTCTTCCAATATTACTTGATTCGTTCTTGGAAGATTCCAAACATGTTTCAGTGCTACCTACCCTTTTGGACGACAACCTCCAAAAATAACACCAACTCAGTCACCATCAAACTAGCGTATGAATCAACACAACCTCATCTTTATTCATTGGAGTTTATTGCTTTCGTATGCAGCGGTCGATAAAAAGTCTTTCACGAAAGACATTTCCGTGTGATAAAATGAAACTGATGAAATCAATGTGACCTTTTGGGAAACTCATGATTTCCTTTTACATCACTAAAATTAACTGTCACACCAGCCAACTTTAATTAAGTTAGCGTTTCTCAAAATCAATGATAGTCATTCTATGACGTATAATTCGATAATAGTAAAGTCGGAACTTACCACAATGAACGTTTGGACGATGGCCCACGTTACGTAAGTGAAGCAGGTAGGCTCCAATTGTCCATATGCATCGACCTAGTCTGGCCAACTCTGGCCAACTCCGACCAAGTTCGATAGCCTCAAAAAACGAGTGGTTACAAAGTCTTACAAGAATGGGGCTTCTACTAAGGTTGGTGAGACTTTGTCTAACCAAAGACTGAGGCTTCGAGTTTGATTGTTGGTAAAGGGGCATGAGGCGATGGTCTAGTTCACGGTCCAATGGGCTTTTTCAATATCCCAACCCCAATTTTTTCAATCTTTTGTTAATTAAACTACAATTCAACATCGAACTTCAGTTTAATATCTAACTGCAGTATGTACTCTATCAACCCCATTGAATCAACATGAGTGGCCCATTGACATACCGGGTACCACACACGTTAAATCATATCATCCATAAATTACCAACTAAAGGGTCTAGTACTAGCGTATCCTTCAACGGTTAAACAACAAATCGTCTTCTTTCAGAACAATGAAACGGCCAATGCTTAGGCTGAAAGTGGGCCATCAAAGGTGTCTTTCATTGAGTAGATGATGGGCTCCATTTACACGAACCGCTGCCCATGACTCATTCCCAGCCAACGTTCTTGATTAAAACTATAGAATCATCATCAGTCTGTCTTTTGGATATATTGTGAACGTTCGTGAGCTATGGGAACGTTGACAAAGAACGTTTTGGTTTAATTGGTAACCAGGTTGATGTGGCATTTCACGGTATTTACTAGTAGTCAACGCAACTACTCAAAGTTGTCCTGGGGATTCAAATATATTCAATACTGGTATCGTAGAGATTCAAATCCATTTATTACTTAACTAACTGAAAATGTTGGTGGTTTAATCGCTTATCTAATCTTCTCTAGGTACCTGACTTTCGGTGATAGCACATCTTATCTCAACTACACCCACCACCATTCCATACCTTATTAATTTTCCATTTCAAAAACGTGATTTTTAGTCAACTTGATTGTTTCTGATTTTTATTCAAATGCTATGGTTATTCTAGAATTCCATGAAAAGCTGTTATGGATTGAAACTACAATGTCCTAATGCTCTCAATATTCATCATCAAAGTTCACCGAGTAGTCATCTGCATTGGAGGGTATCAATTGAGCGCTAACACCTTGCACACTGTCTAAATCGATGTTGCGAGCGCTGTGTGATAATTGGGAATGGTTTCTATAAAGTAAATATGGAACCAATAAATGCGGACAAAGAGTATGAGAGAATTTGTACATAATTGTAGACTTACTTTTGAACCATATTTGCCATTCGAGTCAGTTGAATCACATTTCGAATGATTAACAAGACTTCTTCCGCTAACACCTCCGTATTTGATTCATTATCCCCGCAATTATGATCCAACATTAATGCTACCATTAAAAATAATATGATACCATAGCATATAATACAAAGAGCGATTACGGATACGTCTAAAATGTTGTAAGGAGAATCCCAAAAAGTTGATTGTACAGCTACAATTCTGAGAGTAGTTTCGACAGTCATAGTGACGATAATGATAAATTCCAATATATAAAACCAACTTGAAGGACAAGTTTGCAAGAGTGACTTTGAAATAAGTAATTTAGCAATACCGTTCTACATTTAATCAAATAAAAGCAAGTAATTACAATAGACAAATGAAAGATAGGATAGCCATCAACAGATAAAATAATTTGTAAGCATCACTATAATGAGAGTCATAAAGAGTACTGATGAATGATTTGATTTGCAATTGAATTCAAGTATTCTGAATTATTGATATGAACTGGGATTGAATTCCTTCTTCGAATTCCAATTTCTGGGTTCATGAAAAGTTGGTCAAACAAGAAACAGATTGGAAAATAATGGGGTAAAAAAACTGGAAAGGAATCAAATGGAATCCAATTTTAATGGAAACTTTTACTTTTTTTTTGTTTTGAATGGGAACAAGGTTGAGTTGGACTTGGTCCACTGCCACCGTTTATCATCACAAAGATTTCTTACCTTCTTTTCCTACTTTACGAGCATTCTTATCATATCCATATATAGTACCAACAATTGCTTGTTCAATAATCACTGCTTTATCTACCTTGTTCTTATTTTGTTTGATCTTAAGCTGCTATGGTGGATTGGAATTTATATCCTCACATCATTTATCAAGTCTTTTAAATATTCCTATATCGTCTTTCCATGGATATTCTCTAGCTTTACCATCACAGTCTCTCTCTTTTCTATTAATGGTATCCTTTTTTTTCTAATTCAAGGTTCCTGGTTTAACATTATCTATCATCGCAAGTTGTTATTGGATCTTTACAATCTTACTATCTTCAATTATACATGAATTTGGACATTCGTTATTAGCACTCATGTATCAAATTTACTCTCACACTTAGTCATCACGTTGATTTAGTAGATTTGGGCATTTTTGTTCATTTTGGATTGCCAGGAGCTTTTGTAGCATTAGATGATACCCAATTCAATACTAAATCAAACTATATCAAATTATTGATTTTATGTGCTGGGCGTAATTTAAATGGTTGACTTGATTATTTAGCATTACACAATTTTTTACTATGTATCATCTCTAAATTTGCTTTATCAAATTTAATTACAATGTTTGCTTGGGGATACGCAATATCGAATCATGTTATGATACTAAACGTCAAACCAAACCTCGGATTGAATTCTCATTTCTATAAGGGTAGGCTTTTAAAAATTTGATACGTTTTGCAGGATTAGTGATTGATAGTATTAATGGTCATCAACTTATAACTGGATTACAGGACTACAAAGATACATTTGCAAAACAAACATTGAATAACGTCATTACAAAAAAATGTTTCTATCCTACAATTATACCAAAATCTGATATTCATTGCTGTTCAACGGCGACTTTTGATTTCAAAAATACAACAAATTGTGTTTGGGATTTGAAATCTATTGAAACATTTCAGCTAATTACAAAACATATTACTCAAAATGAAGATACTAATGGTATTATTCGTGGGATGAATATTTATCCAAATATGTGTAATTTGCTGTCCTTGGAATTCCTTGATGGGGTCGACTGTAATAGAAATGAGGACTGTTCCGAACATCAAGTGTGTATGGTAAGGTTGTAATAGTCTGTTAATTTATTAGGGAACTGCCTTATTTGACGATAAACGGATTATCAAGATGAATGTGTTTGATATTAGCTCCCCATCAAAAATGAAACCTATTACTTTCATTGGCTCCCCAAACTCTTTTTTATCGTCAGGTTTGTTATATTCATGTTGAGTATTAGTACTGGTGACAGAGATTCTACCTATTTGGCCTTTCCTCCCAAGATCCCTACCATATAATACTGAAATTATATTTAGGTATTTCAAAAGTTATGTTTATACACACTAGATATCTTTACTCTCTCAATCTAACATTTGGATTTTTCAACCTTATACCAGCTTTCAAACTTGATGGATACCATATTCTATTAGTTCTTCCAAAATTGCTTAGAGATATTGGTGTATTGAAAAAGAAACACCTGGAGAGTTCATTATTTATTTGTCGACAAATTGTTTCGATCAATTCAATGTTGCTTGTATTGATATGTGCATTGAGCATATTCAAACTCCTAATTTAATACGATTTGTTCAATAAACTGTACACCCTTTCATTATCATTTTCGTTCGATGTTCAAAAAATACTGCCTATTTCGCATTTGTTTACACCAAACAGTTAAGTCGCACAATGGTTACAAATCAACAATAGACCTTCATCAAACTGGTAACAAAAGTAAATCTAACCTATTTGATAAGGAGCAGCGATGGGTTGTAATATATCAACGAATCGCAATGCACAAGTTAGTGATTTCGATGTCAAAAGTGGACATTCAATTGCCCCACTCAATACTGCACATACAGAGAAGCTAAAAACATTCATGAAAACCAGAAATGGTAGTAACCAAAAGGCGATCAAAGGCAAAGATTCGGTTGTAATTGTCAATAATACACTTGGACCTGTAAAGAATCATTCCAGTGATAATCTTTAGGTGTCATTATTTGGCAATTTATATCAATATTCGTCCAGTACTGGTAGTTTATTGGATCTTGGAATGGATAGCCAACCAAAACTATTTTTAATCGGATCACCAATTCATAGTTTTGTTTCAACGATCGCCGACGGTGATGATGATTCAGTTGTCACAGACCAATCGTTTGGGATGGAACGGTTACCAAGTAAAGAAGAAGGTGTGGATAATACGACATATATACGAGAAGCCTTACGTAAAATCAAAATGTCGGATCATAAACTACAAAGTGATGACCCATCCGTGTAATTTAATCATTTATTCATTATATAGACAAGCTTTACAGAAAGTTTGGGAAAGTCAAGAATGTGTTTTTGAAGCTCCAGATATATTTTCCATTACTGGATCTGTACATCGAAATTCCACCTCAGGATCTGATAATCAGTCCACATCCCCAAACATATCCGTAAACCAAAAATCTCTTGGTCAATCAAGCAAATCCTCAATGAAATTACTCCGACAATCGACTTCAAAATCAGCAGTGGTTAAACAAACATCACTTGGGAAAAATAAGATTATTTCGCAACCAATATTATCTCATACGGTAAGTAACAAATAATTTAAAACATTTGTTTAGACATCTAATACAAAAAGTCTTTCTAAATCTGATTCAACCAAAGAATCAATTGCACGTACTGAACCATCAATGTCACTCAAGACTTCATTGAATACATTTATTGCCGATCAGCGATTAACTCATGGTAAAATAATTTGATTTGATGTATAGATGAGTCTACTAATCCAAAAAGTGAGCAATTAGGAAAAGTAGAACAACTTCAACCTGAAGATAGTTTGAAACTTTCAAATGTAAAGACTGTAAATGATGATTTCAATTTTCCCGAAGACGATTTTATCACAGAAGATTCACAAAAGTTTAAAACAAATAGTACTGAATTCAAATACCCCACACCAAATGAGAAAGCAAACGGTTATAGTTTAAGAAAGAGTACAACAGATCAATCAATTAGTAGTGGAGTAAACTCAGAAGGACATTTTAGAAGATCAAAGACAACGCAAAGGGAGAATGAAAACACTTTGACACGGTTGTTGAGTAAGCATACATCCACAAGTGAAATGGATCCATTTAAAACCAAATTAGATGATACTAATGGAATGAGACGTAGTTCCACTACTCATCGAGCAAATTCAATACGAAGCAATTCATCATTATCAAGAATGAATTCTGCAAGAGATAAATCATCAATGAAATTACCATCTAATATGGATGATACTCTCAGTCGTCAACGATCAAGACTTATTGAAGGTTCATTGCCAATTATTGTAGATCCAGCACCTGATTTAGAACCGTTTGTGATGTCTACTTCCGTCCTGAATGATACAATTGAAGAAAGTGAAGTTAAGAGTACATTTGAGATATCTAATGAACGAGAACACATCAAACTGCTGATTGAGAAGAGTATGGAAGGTCGTGAGATAGAAGAAGTTGGAGAGGAGGAAGAAGAAGATGGTAAATTTGAAAAGAATGCAATTCAAGGATCTATTCAAGAGGAAGAGAGTGGACAAATAGAAGAAGAGATACCGTATCGAAGGTCTATTAGAATTATGCCTGATACTATACAAGAAGGATCTGATGAAAATATACCAGGTGAATTTGGTGTAACGGATACCGAAAACTCAAAACAACTTGCATCCATAATGGAATCAATTATTCCCAGAAATAATTCAAATTTGTCCGAGATTATAGTCGAGAAAGGGCCAATCGCAAAAACTGATATGATTCCAAAGATGGAATCATGGGCAAAGGAGAATTCTATTTCAAGTACTAATGCCCACGTTTCGCAAAGTCAGTTATCGTCATCAGAGACACAAATAGTGGACACTTCTTTATTCTCGAAAACTGTTGGACAACCTAAAAACTTTAACTCGACGAACCAAAACTTAAGCGATAGTTTACAAGAAACATTTCTATAAATTAATTTGTTGTTTATCTACTGTAAATAAAGAAATTAAACGAATAGACTGACTCTAAGATTGAAAAGGCAAGTATATTATTCAAAATTAAACTCTTTCCAATAAAACTGCAATACCTTGTCCACCTCCAATACAAGCTGAACCGATTGCGTATTTACCTTGGGTTCGGTGTAATTCATAAGTTAAGTGAGTCAAGATACGAGCACCAGATGCACCAAGTGGGTGACTATTGTTTAGAAAATCAAGCTTACCCCATCGCAATAGAACCACCATTCTGGTTGACCTTGTTAACATCAAGACCAAGTTCTTTTACACAAGCTAATACTTGAGCGGCAAAGGCTTCGTTAATTTCTACAAGATCGACATCGGCTAGGGAGATTCCGGTTCGTTTAAGTAGATTTTGGATGGCTGGGACTGGGCCAATACCCATAATGGTTGGTTCACAACCAGTGTAATACCAATCGACAATTCGTGCCAAAGGTTTAATTCCGTTCTCTTTAACTGCTTCTTCTCCAGCAACAACCAAACTACAAGCACCATCGGAAATACCAGATGCGTTACTAGAGTTTAGCGATCGATTTAATTACCCAGCAGTGACCAAACCAATGTCTTTGATGAAAACAGGTTTTAACTTTTGTAGGGAAGCGATGGTAGTTTCTGGTCGTGCGTGTTCATCATAGTCAAATTGTTCAACTCCTTTTCGTGACTTTAATTCTACAGGAGCAATTTCTGACTTGAAAATTCCTTCCTTGTGAGCTATAATTAGAAATAAATATACAAAGAAATACCTTTAGCCCATCGTTGTTGACTCATTAAAGCATATTCATCAACTTCTTGACGGGTAATTCCATACATTTTGCCAAGGTTTTCTAAATATTTTATCATAACAATCAAATACCAGCAGTGATACCCATAGGGGTTTTTGTTGGATAAGAATCAGTCAACGCACTGGCCAAAGAATCCTCCAATTTCATATCAATACCGAATCTGGCACCAGTTCTAGCACCTCGCAAAACATGTGGAGCTTGACTCATACTTTCAGTACCACCAGCCAACACAATCTACAGATTAGACCAAAAAACACAACAAACTTTTGCTTCATCCAACAAAATTTCTTGTGCAGCATTGATAACAGATTGGAAACCAGAACCACATAAGCGATTGATGGTTAAACCAGGGGTTTCAATTGCAAGTCCAGCTCTTAATCCAATATGACGTGCAAGGTAAGGAGCATCTGAGAGTGAACTCGACAATAAAATACCTGCGGAAGTTCCAACGACATTACCATAGATAGTTGAGTCGACTTTAGTTCCTTCTGGTAACTGTTTTATAGCAGCAACAGAAGCCAAACCACCCAATTCAGTAGCCGTGAAGTTAGCGAGTTTCCCACTGAAAGCACCCC
>JADGIX010000027.1:0-90238 GCA_027595885.1 Globomyces sp. JEL0801
ACGAAGGTCAATTTTAATTTTTTTAATTTTTAAAAGTCCAAATAGGCCGGCGTATGGGATACTTTGATACGCTGACCAGGTAATGAGGATTTGCGTGCATATTTCTTTTTCTTTCCATCAGCTCCTCCATCATTAGATAGCTTCGTAGATGCAATTCGAATATCAGGAGAGGACATGTTTCGCTTTTGGTTTTCAATTGCAGGAGGAGGTGTATATTCATCATAAGAATTTCTTCTAGCGATTGCCTTTTCAAGCTTTCTGCGTATCAAGGTAGCATTTTCAGCATGAATTAAATCAGGATGCAAAATGGATGCACCCATAAATCCATTGAAATTGGAACTCTGTTCAATTGGTGTAGCATCCAAAGCCACCTTCCCATCCTTCAAAAATGTTTTCGGCGATAAATTGTCCCGAACAGAGTCTTTTACGTTGAATATTTGATCATCTGGGACAGTAAAAATGTTATCTTTTCTGGTAGATCCAATGAATCGTTTTTGCTCTGAAGTAACAGAACATTTCAAAGCAGACTTTACAAACTCTTCCATTCGTCTATCGTCACCCATATCGCCATAGCACATACCCATATTGAAGAGAATTTCGCATCGATGTAGCTTGAAATCCAAGCCGAGTTGTTTGTAGTCAATCATATCATTATCCAATAATAACTATCCAATTAAATACAAGTCAACTTACTTTCAGCGATGTGGCATAATCTGCCAAAGCTTCTTCAGTAGCGCGAATAGACCACTCTGCATTTGCTTTTTGGAAATAACTGACTGCCATATATGGATCGACTTCAATACTTCTCGTGTACATGACAATACTTGATTCATGGTCATTGTTACATGTATAAATCATTCCAATATTGTATAAAATACGACAATATCCTCCAACTTGTTTAAAATGATCCACAGCTTGTGTCCAATTCCCTTTTTTGAATTCATTGTATCCTTGAACCCACAAGATAAGTTCTTCTTTGGATGCCATGTTTTTTCTTCTATCATCACTCGTTCTTCACTTTTAAATTCTTTTTGAGGCGTTAGCTAAGCGAGCCTGCAGGGGTTTTACGAATCGTATCGAATACAAACTCATAGTCAATCGAACCAAAAATAGAAGTCTTGTTCGTGATGTTGTTAAATGTACAATGGAATAGAAAACCACAAGATACATATAGTTTCACCAAATAAACGCGCGTAGTCGTTGTGCTGGTTGCCATTAGCCACACTTGAAACGTTTTAAACATGTTTGAGTAAAATAAGATCGGTATCATATTGATGCTTTTCTGGAAATGAGTCCACGAGCTTCGTCACTTACACGTTTACGTCAACAAATGATAACTTTGAGTAGTATATAATGAAGCAGGAAATAAGTAGTACCGTTTTTTACAATTGGCCAATATACGGTAAAAATTGGATAAGAAAATATATAGTCGCTTTGAGAAAGAGACGGAAATCTTAACGTTTTGATAGCAAGAATTTATTCATCTAACAGCGTTGCATAAATTTTCCCAGTAGTTTCAATTATCGAGTCTCGCTCCAGGCAACAACTTGATCTTTGGTGGAAATGGTAAACATGAAAACTGGTGCCATTTGTTACCTGACTACTCATGTTACATGAGTAATGAATACATGAGTCATGTATTCATTAATTGTTTTTAACTCAATAAGCAACAGGCAACTTGCTAATTTAAAACGATTACCTAATGGCTTCTAAAATAGATGAGAGCACTGATTAAATTAATCTTTTGTTAAGTTTATTATATAACAAGCATTGCTATTCGATTCGAGGTAAACATCCAAATCTTCTTGATCAGTAATTGAAATTAAACTATCATCATCATAATAATTCATGGAAACATTATTTGATAATTTCAACTTCAGTTTAATTTTTTCAATCAATTCTTTAAAAGTAACATGAGGATGTACCATTAGAATCAATGCTTTTCCACCAATTGCTTTCGCGTCCACCTTTATCTTGATTTTCTCTCCATTACTACTTGAAGTTGTAGAATGTGATGCTGAGTGGGTGGGATGAATATGAGGTTCTGTAATTTTTGGCCTAATTTGAGTTACATCTGGATTTTTTGGCAATTCAAAGGCCAAATAATCAAATTCATTTTCGTACGGAATTGATTTAGGAGAATCTGAAATTGATGATTTCTTTTTAATTTCTCGTTGTGGGAAGCGTTCGACAGGAACTTCATATGAACGTTCTTGAGGAAAGTTTTCGTAACCATTTTCAAATTCTTGAATTTGATCTGGAATATTATGAGGTGCTTTCATTTTTGGAGCAGAAGATTTTGGCAAAGAGGACTTTCTTGTGAACCGACTTTGGGTGACAGTTCTGGCACTCACTTCTGTATTATTCGATCGCCCTGCAATAGGTTCTCGAATATCAGGGGAAGATACATTCCTTTTGTGTGTCATTTTCTTTGGATTGGTGTAACCAGCATCCCCAAATGAATTTCTTCTATCAACTTTATTGGTTTCGTTTTTGGGACGCCTGACTAGAGTCCCTGTTGTTGCTTGATTTTCCAATTGAGACAACATAGTTGCCCCAATGAATCCGTTAAACCCTGAACCAGCAGGGGTAGAATCTAATGCAATCTTCCCATCTTTGAGGAAAGCTTTTGTAGATAAATTATTCTTTTTCGATTCCTTCACGTCAAATATCATTCCTCGTGGTACAGAAAAGATATTTTGAGTTGAAGAATTGTTTATGATTTGCTTTTGTTCAGGAGTAGTTGCGCAACTGGATGCCTTAGCAATACAGTCGTCTGCTTTTGCTATCTCTCCCAATCGTTCAAAACTTAAGGCCACATTAAACACGATTTCACATCGATATAGCTTGAAATTCATACCCAATTGAGTATAGTCAATATAATCATTGTTCAACAATAACTAGAAGGTTAGTAATTGATTTATCAGGTACTTTTAAACATTTCTGATATGATAATAGAGCATCATCCAATTCTCCTACATAAAACAATGCATTTGCTCGTTGGAAATAGGAAATAGCCATATATGGATCCGCTTCAATCGCTCTTGTGTACATGACCACACTTGATTGATAATCTTTTGTATGTTCATAAGTGATTGCAATATTAAATAAGATTCTGGAATAAGAACCGACTTCCATAAAGGTATTTACAGCATTTACATAGTTGCCTTTATTGAATTCTTCAAATCCTTTAATCCATAATGTAAGTTCTTCTTTGCTGGACATGGTTGAATTTTTACAAGTTTCCATCATTCCAATGAATCATTTATACGTGTCTTGGCTTGTGAAACATCGGTTGAAATCAAAGTGCTAAACGCCCCAAAAACGTCATTGTAAAGTACTTTTAGTCATTGTTACAGACAGATCAATGCCAAATCTGTCAGAATTATTCATGCCGATTCCATTTCAATTGTAAGTTGATTCATTTGATTTTTACCTGAATGAACCTATCAGTTAACAAACATATAAATATTTGTCTTTATTAAATTTCTTCTTGCTTCCTATTTAATCAATATCTTTTAAAAAACTCGAACGCGCTTGTGAACTAGAATCGGACACTCTTAAAGAAATTTACCAGTTTATGGTTTATCACAAGTGTTTCAAAAGCACAGCTTTTTGGCAAAACACTAGTGTCATAACAAATTGTTTCATGGTAAAGTGAATGTTTTGGAACTTTTGGATAAAAAACTACGTCATAGTTGAATGGTTGACAATAGTGGCATTTAATACCATAAATCATTCTAATGTTTGTCGAGTTTGATTTAACAACCTTTATAAAGTTTGATCATGGTGTTTTGTCTGCTCTTGTAGTTTCAATTGAATGTTATACAATCGATGCGCGTTGAAATAGTTTATTAGCAAAACGTTTCAATAAACATATTTTATTAACATATCCTAACTATAGCAAACCTAGTTTAATAAAATGACATTAGATTCATGATATTCCAGAAAAGAGTCTAAATCAGATTGATTGTCAATCACCATTTTTTCGTTACTTTTCACATATGACAGATTCACATTTCTAGAAAGGTTCAATTTTGATTTGATTTTATCCACAAGATTTTTATAAGTTAAGTTTGAATCAACCAATATAATGATATTTCGCCCAGAATTTGATTTGATTTTAATTTTGATTTTGTTTGTTGTAATTGTAGTTAGCGGAAGCAATGCATTCATGTTTGTATCCATAGTTTGCAATACTAAATCATCTGGTAACTTGGATTTGATCGCACTTAGAAGGTTCATATCAGGTAAAGGCGGTGGGGAATCCTGCTGAGAAGGAGCAGCTGGGGACCTAAGTTTCACGCTAGAGGGAGATCCAACCAGGTGTTCAGAATCAGACAATTGTGCAGTTCGAATTGTTGGTAGTACGTTTTTATCCACATCCATTTCATTTAAAATGACAGCAAGACTATCACTTGTAATTGATGGAGACAATTCAGTTGAACCATCAGGTGAAGAATCTTGTACGAGATCATTGGAATATTCATTTGATAACGTTTTCAATAAATCAGTGAGTTCTCCAGTATATGTAGCTCCCGCTTCCAAAGGTTTATCTTCAGAAACAGACACTTCTGTTTGAGTTTCCTCAGTGTCGTCTCTGACAGAAGGGTTTTCATTTGCTATTGTAGGGCTGGAAGTCACTGATTCTCCTGGAAAAGAATTATCACTTTTGCCCAAAGTAGAACTCGTTTTAAATTCCTTGACCAAAATATTCAACTTTTCTTTATCATTAGAAGTCCTGTTCAAATTGCCAGTTTTGGTATCAAAAGATGAAGGCTTAAGCTGGAGAAGTTCCTCAACTAGACTGTCAAAGTTATTGAAGATATTTGGTAGAGGTAAAAGATCAGGTTTTGACAGATTATTTGTAAAAGGCTCCTCTTTAGGAGAGACAAACCGGTCTAAAGTCTTTGAACGGGGTAACTCTTCACCAGTGAGTTTGGCAGAGGGGATATTAACAGCGGAGTTGACTCTTTTTAATGCAACAGGTAAAGATGACTTCCTGAATCGTCTAAAAGAGTTACTAGAGGCTTCTCCTGATTCTTTCTTCAAATCGATATTGACTGATGGTTCCAAATTTTCTATACTAGACGAATTAGACCCTGACACAAGATGAGAATGTTTCACTTGATCCATTGAGATTTTATCATGATATCCCTCTACAAGAAAGATGGACTTGTATGGGACAAAAAATAATTTAACATTAGTAGTTGAGATGATTCGCTTTTGAACGTTTGTTATAGAACTACGAATAGCTTTTTCCATGTAATTGTTATAACTATTGAGATCTCCTGTTTTTTTGTAGCAAAGTGCTATGTTTGATAATACTTCACACTGGTATAGCTTGTAGTTTAAACCTAACGAAGAATAATCAATCAACTCCGAGTCGTGTAACAGCTTTAAATGAGTCAATTTCGTAACAAGAATTACCTCGATCGTAGAAAAGTAAGATAGAATAGCTTCCTTAAAAGATTTCAAAAGAAAGAGAGCGTTTCCTTTTTGGAAATGAGCGACAGCTGAGAGAGTTACAGTCTCAATAACCTTTGTATACATGACCACACTTGATTTATGATCTTTAATATTGGTATACATCATTGCAATATTGAAACAGATTTGAGGATAACCTCCAACGTCAACAAAGTAATGCATTGCATTTACAAAGTTATCTTTAAAGAATTCATTGACACCTTTTTGCCATAGAGTAACTTCATGATTTGATATCATATTAAGATGGAGAATGGTAAAGAATGAAACAAGGTACCAGAATTCTGATAAGCCAACAACCAATTCAATAGCCACCAACAATCAATACTTCAAGTACTTGATAATTAGATTTTATTAAGGATTCAATTCAAAATCCAATACTGAATTCAATAGGAAATCTACTGATCTACAACCATAAAATACCAATTGATTCCATCATTTCCATAGTAAATTTCATGGCTCATTTTTTGAATAATTTTAGTCAATTGATGAATGATAATTGAAACTAATTACTGAAAATTACTGCATTCTTCTCACTGATTATCACTTTATTCCATAATGAAATCAAAGTTCTAAAAAAATAAATAGTAAAAGAAATTTCTTTGATAAATTAAATGATTCGTTGTTTTTATCACTCTACCATTGGAATTAAAGCTTTCAGTTATAGATCATTCAGTTCTCCTTCAAATCCTTTCAATATCTTGTTTTTTGGTTCAGATGAATTCTCAATTAAAACCTTAACTCCACTACTCAAAAAAAGTATTCATAAATAATATTCACTCCAGATAAATTATATTCAAACCTGGAAGTTGTATTGCCATACAACCAAAATCAACCACTGAAAGCATTCGCTTCACAAAATAATTTGAAATGCCATCGGGCTCCCCACAAAACACTGAAAGAGTGGGAACCACCAATAGCTAATGATGGTTCTCTCTTTAATTTGGCAGTTGTCGTGTCTTTCGGGTATTTTATTCCTAAATCGGTCTTATCCCAATTTAAACGTGGTATGGAAACACTATATTCATCATTTCTACTAGGTTGCGTTAATGTTCATCCAAGTTTACTTCCTAAATATCGTGGTGCATCGCCCATTCAATACACTATTTTGAATCAAGATACGGAAACTGGAGTATCGATAATTGACCTAGATCCTCTTCGCCTTGACAGTGGAAGAATATTACATCAAAGTCGATTGGTAAGATAGTGGATTATTCAACCATTGTTTATAGAGCATTCCAAAATTTATTTCATATCCTACTCTGCATGGCTTACTGAGTGATCAAGGCGGCAAAGATCTAGTGTATACATTAGAGAACTTGGAAGATATGCAAAATAATGCCATAGTTCAAGATGAATCAAAAGTGTCCAAAGCACCGAAACTGAAAACGGAAGGTTCAAGAGTTTTTTGGAATGAGAAAACAAATGTGGACATTTATGCCATGTATCTAGCATTTGGAGATAAAGTATATTTAATTTTAATAATTAAATTTAGATTCCATTACATTCCACATTTCAAGGTAAAAGAATTCAAATTTTGAAAATGGAAAATCCAACAATTCATTTTCAGAATTCGATAGATTACTTACCAGATGACGCACCTGCTGGATCTTTATTTTATTTAAGGGGAAATGAATACATTTACATTAAATGTAAGGACGGATGGGTAGCTGCAACATTGCTTAAAGTTGAGGGTAAAAGTGCTAGGGAACCATTAGATTTTCATAATGGATATCAGTTTAAAAATTGTGTTGCTAAATTTGAATAGTTAAACAAAATATATCAATTTTCATAAACCTTTTTTATCGGGGTTACACAACCCTTAATGTTACACAACTCTATGAAAACAAATGTTCAGACCGAGTACAAGATTGGAAGCTTAATTGGAAAAGGAGCATCAGGATCAGTATATCAAGCATTGAGTAAATCAACTGGAAAAACAGTTGCAATTAAACGAATTAAACATCTATCTTTACATAAGTTAAATGAGACAATGGTAACATACATCCATCAATAATGTTAGTCCGAGATAGATTTATTAAAACAACTTCGTCACTTGAATATTGTTCATCTGTATGGTTATGAACGTACAAACACTGATTTGTTAATTATTATGGAGTAAATTTGTTGAAATTAAAAACTAGATACTGTGAATCTGGTAGCTTACTAGAAACGATAAAGAAGTTTGGAAATATACCAGAAATATTGGTTAGTGGGTATATGGACCAAGTATTGATTGGATTATCTTACCTTCATGATCAAGGTATTATCCATCGCGATATCAAGAGTGCAGTAATTGTCATATCAACTAATCTTGATTTCATTAGAATATTCTAACTACCAAAGAGGGTGTTGTGAAACTTGCTGATTTTGGAATTGCCATGCGATTTGGAATTGATCGAAATGTGTTTGAAGGCTCACCTTATTGGAGTAATATGTCGATACAATAATGAATAGTGGCACCAGAAGTTATTGAGCTTAGTGGTTCTAATTGCTCGTCAGATATTTGGAGTGTTGGATGCACAGCGTTAGAATTATACACAGGGAAACCACCCTACTATGACTTGGAGCCAATCTCTGCCTTGTTTAGAATTGTATCAGCAGATACAATACCATATCCAGATTCTATTACGCCTGTAAGAATGATGAATCTCATCGCAGTTATTTCGTGATTTTCTAAACGAATGTTTTCAGAAAGATCCTAACTTGAGAATTTCAGCCAATAGACTACAAAAACATCCTTGGATAAATAGTTTCAAGTATAACTCAGATCCACTAATTTGAACTAGGAAAGAAACAAATAATCAATATATTGCGAAGAGGGTATGTAATGAGTTCTAAACCAAGGTTCGCAATTTCTCTGTGCAAAAGATCTTGGATTTGAATGTATTCAGAGATGTTGAAGAATCAGATGATTACTCTCAAGATTTTATTGAACTAGAAAACACAATAACATTGAAAACGCAACCAATTCAGGTACCTTTTTTGAGTTTTATATTTAGAATAACGAGCCATCAGATCCTCTTTATGAAATATCAAACGAGGTGATGGAAACAAACTATTCTGTCAGCTGGACCGACTATCTAGCTCAGTATATCAACTCCAAAATCGTAAAATTATCATTCATATAAAATTATTTTTAGACCATGAGCGAATTACAGCCAATTATAGAGCACAGTTTATCACAATCAAAAATCATGCATTTACTAGGAATAGTGGGTAATTATCGTGATAATGTTGATCTGAAACTTCTTGCTCTAAGGCTAATCAATAAGGTAAACCAATATTATGAATTGATTAATAGTTCAATGGCAATCATGTTATCCCCCCTGATGTGCATTTTTTAGCATTATCTACATTAATACCCAAATCATTACCAAATCATGCTCAGCTATTACGTGAAATAGTTACATTGATTTGCAATACCATTGAAAAATATCCGGAATCAATCATTACCTCACAGCTACATATAATTGAACAAACACTTGGTTCATCTAATGTCGATTTAAAAATCAAGTTGATCGAAACATTAACGAAAACAATTGAAAATCAAGTATTTAAAAATAATTTTTTTAAAATAATTTTTATAGATAGGTGAAGATAGAAATGAGCTTCGAAGATTCATTTGTGATACCACTATACCTACTCTCATATCCAAATACCTAATTTACACACGTTTACCACAAATATCTAGAGATGAGCCACTAGTAAATTCAATCATTGCATTGCTATATGAACTATCACAAGGAAATCATTATGTGCTGCACAAGCTAGGTTCAGAGATGCTATTTCAAAGTAAACTTTAATAGAATGACATTATAGGATTATTGAAATCATTGGCAATGAATCAGACGGCATCATCTATTAAACTATTAAAAATAATCAAAAATCTATGTCAAGTTTCAGATAATCTGCCCATGTTTGATATGAGTGGTGCTATAGAGATCATTTGCAATTTACTTTGGAAGCCAAATGAAGTTGTTGTACATTCATCACTTGGTATTAACCAATAGGATATTAGGACACAAGTCTTTAGTTGTTTATTTTATAGTCTGAGGTTGAATTCCCGTAGACAAGAAAGAGCATTGCGAATGGGTATTTTGAAGCACTTGGCACTATCATGTTCAAGTAATCATCCTGCTAAGCAATTTGCTGTACCTATTTTATGTGATATTGTTTGCCATCTAACCACTGAAACATTTTGGCAAGAGAATATGTTGGATATTTTGATTAAATTGTTACAAGATTTCTGTTGGAGATCTGTGGTTCTGGAAGCCATTCTATCTTGGTAAATCAATCTAACGTATTGATTTTAAAAGGATCTCAAAAGAACCTTCAAGGGTTGAAGATGCACTATTAACTTCTACCAAACCAGTTTTCCAAACAATATTTATAAACCCTACTCCTAGATATGAAACTGAAAATCAGATCATGTCTCAATTAGTAAGAATTTTATCTCAAAATCCAAAAATTGGTTATTTACTACTTTCCGATGGAATAGTTTTATATCTTTCACGAATTGGAATGATACCCTCTCAACAACTTACTATTGACATGTTAAAAATATTCTTCAATTTAGTCCGACCAAACTTTAATTCCTATTGGAAAGAACATGTAAAAGATTATAATCTGGCAATGTTGACAATTTCTAAAATGCAGATTAACAATTCTGTTTTAGTTAAACAAATGGTGAATAATATTCTGGAACAATTGAATAAGTTAAGATCATCATATTAATAATAAATGTATTGTAAGTTTGTGTTTTCAAATATGTACCTCTTAAAATCGCGTTCATGTTTATCACATCATTTTTATGTGGATTTCAGAATCAGCTAATGGTGACTTCTCATCAATTGCAATACATCCTAGCAGCTCGATTGTTGCATCATCTTCAAATGATGGAACAGTTTCACTTTATGATGAAGATCTTGTTGTTTGTCAGAGCATAGTTTTAAAAAAGGATGGGCAAGTTAATGGATTACAATGGCATCCAACAAGGAAATTTTTGGCAGTTTCTTGGACTAATGGTACATTATCAATCTATCTAACGGTAGGAACTGTTGGGTTGTGGTGTTTAGATTCCAATAGTAGTTTTCGTGAAGGAAATGTTCATCATGCGCCAATTTCATGTATCGTATGGAGTCCAAATGGAAATAGATTAATCACTGGAGATGAAGTATTTAATGAATTATTTTAATGAATAGGAAGGTGGAGTAGTGGTTTGGAAAATCGACCATCGTGGCAAATTAGCAACAATGTCACAATATAGACTTCGCGGAGCAATTGATCATATCGTTTTCAAGCCAATAGATAAGAGAGCAAGAGAAAGCAGGTTAGTTGAATGAAAAGTAACACATCAGAACAAAGGATAAGGATTGTCCACCATTTTTTGTTGGTACACGTAATGGGACTATATTCTTCGCTGATGATATCGGTCACTGCACTGAATGCACTACACTTTCATCAAAAATACATCTGCTTCACTATCACGAAAGTCGTGACTTATTGCTTGCTCTAACAGAGGATATGGTTTTATCTCATTTTGTGCATGACGATGGGAAATTAACACTAGAATCATCTGTAATGTTTTGAAATTAATGTGTGTTAGTGGCTTCAAGTCAAACTGGGTGGATCAACCAACCAGACTGGAAATACGTTAGCATGTCAGTGGATAGATACTGATCTTTTGGCTTATTCGGTAAATAAAAGTCCTCCACGTATTTGGGACTCTGCAAATGAAGAAACGATTGTACTAGATAGACCTGGTAATAGTATTGGTCAACTAACGTAAAAGAGTTGGCGAAAATGTCTTACACTTGTCTTACTTATAGTAAAAGAAACAATATTCTGGTTGGTAAGATATATACAGAGGTTAAATTTCTAGTGGCAACTGAATCTTGTCATGTTATACTCTGGCAAAGGTTTCAAAGCCATCCTTTAAACACCTGGGAGCCATTACACAAAATCGAAATTACAGGATCAATTGAACGTATTTATTGGGGTAAAAATATTTGTATAATGCGAAGGAATCACTGGTTCTACTTTGGCTATTAAAAAATCAAATGGGTTTCAACTCCTATCTGAACAATCTTTACAGAGTGCTTCTTCAGGCTTACAAGTTCAAGTTTCGCAAGTGTCTTCACATAAAGTTATGGTGGAATCTTTTGGAAAAGTAAATGTGATATTTTGAACTAAATACCTAGCCTTCAGAAACCTTTGAAAGTGCAGGAAAAATTCGAGGACTAGAAGTATCATCCTCCTCGATCGGAATCTGGACTGGGCAGAATTTCGATATTTACACACTAGGTAAGCGCAGCTATTAGCATTAAATGAAGATGGACTGAAGGCAAAATTCTTTAATACTCTTTCATGTCCTAATCCTCTCTATTCTTTATCAGAAAAGTTTGCCTACGTAGCAGCTCAAATCACTATCCAAATTCTAAGCATACCTACTGGTATAAAGACCACTGTTCTACTCCCAAACAGTGATGGTGATATAATTGCATTGTCGTCTGTCGCATCAAGGCTATTTATTGTATATTCTTTAATACTAAAATTAGCTAACTAGGACTTGGAGATTAAAAGTTTTTGACATTACAATCAAGGACACCAAATTGATTAGTGAAAATGATATTGAAGCACATTTTATGGGTAACTTTCAGTCAATAACGATGAAACCTAATTCAAATGGAAGCATGATTGCCTTTGTTGGTACGTTATTACTTATTTTCATAAGTAGGATGTGGTGAATCTTCTGTGATTAAAGTTTACTCTTCAAGCAACAATCGAATGTTTGTATATGAATGTGGAAGAGTAAACATTTTTTTTTTATGCTAATTGATAGATAAAATCATTTGTTTGGGATCAAAAAGATCCCAGAGTGTTGGTAGCACAAACTATTGGGAATGGTAATTTATTTTAGTTCGTGCTAACGATAGAAAACAACAAAAACATACATAATCAAGTTTGGTTGATAGCTCTCACTTACACAATTTAGTTACTATCTTTCTTTGCAACAGAAAATGAGTTTGTATTTAAAGACACTACACAAGTACCACAAACTGCAGAGAAACTATCAGCACTATACTTGCCATACCAAATATTTTACAAAGTAATTTTCACTCATTTATAGTAGAAAACCGAATTTAAAGCGGAACCTTCTGAACACTTTTCGAAAAATATCATCAAAGAGTATAATGGAATCGATCCAAATGACGAAGTAATTGTGAAAACTATCACTGAGTTTTGCTGTAATTTGGCAACTGGCGATATTGATGATGCTATCAAGGTAAACATTCCAATAAGTTTATTTGCATCAATTACTTAGGTTGTCAAACTGATTAAAAATGATGCAGTATGGGAAAACATGGCTCAGGTTTGCATAAAGATGAGAAGAATGAAATTGGCCATATTGTGTATGGGTAAACTTAAGAATGCGAAAGCTTTAAGAACATTATCAAATCTAAAAAAGTCCAATGATGCGAATGCTATATCAGCTCATTTAGCAATTCATTTAGGTTAGTTTTGTAAATGGTAATGTTAGGGCTTTATGATGAAGCACAAGATATTTGGACTGAAACAAAAAACTTTGGTGGTTTGAGTACCTTCTATCAAGTATCAAATAGAATTTTTAAATTCTAGGCATCTGGAAAATGGGAGAAAGCAATTGAAACAGCGGCATCAAAGGATAGACCATCATTACCGGTGACATATTTCAATTTCGCAAAGCACTTGGAAGAGATTGGGGATATTACTGGTGCAATCGCAGCTTATGAAAAGACAAATGCATCAAAGTAAATATATACACAGAATAGTTGATTTTAGAGCACAAATACCACGAATGATGTTGAATCACAAAAAAGATTTACAAGCATATGTCGATGTTTCGACAGAGCAGGTTAGATGATAAATCTAAAAAGTAGGAAATTAAAAAATGGTGGGCCGAAAATGCTGAAAGTCATGGCGATGCAGAAACAGCATTGAAATATTACGAACAAGTGAACGATGTTTTTTCAATAGTTCGCGTACATTGTTTATCAGGGAATATGAAGCAAGCTAGAATTATGGCTGATGCCCATCCTGAATGCTTGGCAGCCTTCTACTTTATAGCAAGAGAATATGATCAAGACTCCAAAGTGAAGCTTCTACAAAATTAATATTTAGTGGCATGATGCTATAGCTTATTATTCTAAAGCAAAATGCTTTTCCAATGCAATTAGAATAGCAAAAGAAAACAAAATTGATAAAGAGTTGATGCAACTAGCGCTTCAAAGTCAGCCTAATCATATGGAAGAGGTTGCAGTATACTTTGAGAGCCTTGAACAATATGATAAGGCTATCACCTTGTATAGTAAATCTGGAAATATCAAGCAAGCTTTTGATTTATGCTTTAAAACCAAAAATATTTTCCTTTTGGAAACTATTGGTAAATATGACGAGAATTAAATGTTTCTAGTGGCCCAGCTTAACCCAGAAAAGGATTCTGAAGTATTACAACAGGCTTCAGTATTTTTGAGTGAGAACGGATCACATGAAATAGCCTTGAAGCTACTGCTATTAACTCAAAATTTTGATCAAGTAAATGAAGTTTACCAGACTAATAGAAAGGTGTTGGATATTTGCGAGAAGCAAGAAATTAATATCACAGAAGACTTAGTTGATAAATTTCAAAGTCAATCCAATTCGGGAACAATCAATCCCAAAATATTCATTAGATTGGCTAGTCTATGTTTCAATCAAGGCTCATATCATTTGGCATGTAAATGTTACACTTTAGTAAGTATGTTTTTTATTAACACTATATAGGGTGGTGATCGTCTAAAGGCCATGGGTGCATTACTAAAATCTGGAGACAATGAGAAAATCATCATGTTTGCGAGTAAGTATCTGAAACTAATTCCAGACGTGTCAAAAAATGCTGATATCTTTATTATTGCAGCCAATTATCTACAAAGTTTGAATTGGATTAATGATACGAATATCATGAGAGTGATAATTCAATTTTACACTAAAGTATATATAGTGATAATTAATAGTAGGCAAAATCTTATGTTACACTCTCTCGCTTCTATGAATCCTGCGCGCAAATCGAAATTGACGAGTATCAAAATTATGAGAAAGTATTCAAATAATAGCTCATAAAATAGGCCTTGAGTGCATTGAATGAAGCAGAGAAAGCATTATCTAAAGAAAAGTCTGCCATTTCACTTGATATGATTCGACATAAACAATCCTTAGTGACACATTTCATCCAAGCACATCGACATGCTGCTCAAAACGAAGTTGCTAAATGTGAAAGAATCTGCGGGGAACTATTAAATCAAAATGATATTGATGTAATTGATCTTTAGTTAATATTAGTCCATCATTCGGGTTGGGGATATATTGGGACTTTTGATTGAGACCAGTTACGCCAATGGAGATTTGGATAAAGCAAAAGAATTACTAAATAGACTTAAACAGCGTTTGGCAGGATCAGTCAACGTTGAATATTACGTTGATGCACAAATATGTAAATTATTGTCACCACCGCAGGACACTAATATAGAAGAATCAATAGAAGAAAATTTCGATTAAAGAAATATAATTTATTAATCACCAATTATTTTGATTTTCTTGTTTTTTCATTTTCTAAATATTAGTTAAAATAAGCAACCTTTTTTAATCCTTTCAATAAGGGAGCATCATAAATCATGTCGTCCCGCGATGCTCGCTTCCGTTTCTTTTGTTGTTCGAAATGATTTTGATATTTGTTTCTTTCAAATACCTTGTCAGATGTGGCAATGTGATTCCATGGAGTTAAACCATTGCTACTATTTAGAACAGCCATTTTAAATGGCTCTTTGTACCCTGACGATGGGGAATCGGTTTGAATTTCCTCCACTTCATAATTCTCCTTCTGTTTATGTTTTTTGCCATTTTTATGGTTCGAAACGGAATGTAAAGCTTTATCGTTCGGAACAGGGTCAAGAGTAGTAGTTTTATCAACGTTTGATTTATCAATTGAAGGGTTTCTTTTGACATTTGAATGTTTCACATGCCCATTTGCTACGGTATTCAATTTTTGATTTTCTATCGAATCTTCTTGCTTCTTGTCATTCTTTTGTTTCTGAGCTCGTTCCTTCTTGGTCTTTTTCGTTGATTCTAAGTCCGATAAAAACTCTTGTGTTTTTGAAAGTTTGGTGGTCTGAATAGTAGTTGATGGCAAAGTAGAATTAATTTTGTTATCGGGGATTAATGATATTTCCGTAAGGGGTTTTGTAGTCCAAGAAATAGTCGAAAATAGTTTGGTAGGTTTGGGAGCTACATCTTGTTCCACAGGAGCTGGTTTCGTAGTTTTAACTTTTACATCAGCTGGTGCAGTGTGTGACTTTTTTTCACTTTTTCGTTGATAAAAGAACATATATCCTGCTTGTTGTAATACTGAGGAAATGGGAACTGGTTTAACAGAAGAGTCGTCCATTTTATACCTATCGATTAGCAATTCACGATCTACCAGTTCCCATCACTTGACTTAATAAAGGAATAATAATGCCCTGAATTACAACTATGTCCAGCGTGCATGTTCACACCAAATAATTCATACTCGATATTTCCTTGGCCTTTCTTGTCAGAAGACACATACGGCGATACGTTTAAAGTCTCGGTAAACGAAATATGACGATTGATTTTTGTTCCTTTGCGACCAAAATCAAACCTTTTGACGTGAATCACAAGTGTTTGTGGCAATGAGTCAATAGTAATTCGCTTTTCAGCGTCTCGCAAATGGTTACATCTAAAAATAATCAGAATAGATACTGTTACTTTTCACATTTGTATTGGTTGTCTTTGTTTAAGGTTTCTATAGCAGTATATCGTTTCAAAGCATGTTCAATTGAACCACAATTACGTATATCTAACGATAAATCCAAGATGGGATCATTTGTATTTGAAAGAGAATTGCAATGAAGACATTTAATTTGGCTTCTAATCTTTCCTCCAAAGATACGTTCTATGTCTGACTTTGTCTTTTTCTTTCCATTCAAAGAATTATGCTTGATATTAATTCCAATCAATTTATACCATTCCATCCACTAAAAAGCGAAGAAATTCATGAGAGTCTTCCTGGCGATAAGGACGAAAATGTTTCGCGATTAATTTCAGGTTTTGAACAAATGGCTTTGGAGTGAAGGAGGATCGTGAATTATTGACTGATTTAATATGTTCAATCATTGAACACATGGAACAAAATTTATGTGTTTTAGCCAACTGACAGTGGTTTGGATGTTCAGTACTATGGCATAATTTCACGAGAGATTTAGTATACGAGAGGCATTGCAAGACCTAAAATAAATTTAGACTAGGATGATGTACAGAGTTCAGATAACAGGTATTTCCGGCATTATTTAGTCCTTTTTGTTAAAACAATTTTCAAACCTGGACCAACTTTTAAAGAGACGGGTTCCGTGACGGTTGATTTTTTCAAGAAAGCAATTGACCTCTCTTTTTGTGGTTGAATTTGTTTAAAGGATTTTATATCTAGCGTCATTTTAAAAAAAAAAATATGAAAATTCAATGGAATTCAAAAACAAACATTGACTGAACTCGCTGCAAATATAAGAGGTAGACGAATAAAGTGACCTTGGATTATTGCGTATTAATCATAGTTTAGTGGTAGTGCAATTGAACAACGTTTCCCTTTTAATCCATTACCATTACTACTAACAATAAGCTAGCAGCTAGCTAGCTAATAATGATGTACTCAGTTTGAAATACTACCAAGTTTTTTATTGCTGTAATCGGTTCCACCAAGTGGCATTTGATTAGGGCTCTGTGTCTAATCCTATTATGTGAAACGTTACTATAAAAGCGAGGAATCTAAACAAAACTTCCAAGATGATTTCTAGCAGCCAATTGTCCAACATGAAATTATCGCGAGTCGTTCTGGTATGTTTCTTAGCTGTCATCATAATAATGGTGCCCAGTATGACATACTTGGATACCATTCAAGGAGACCAGAAATCACAAAGGACATTCAAAACTAGAAATATCGATGTATTTGCTCCTCCTCCATCAAACTTCAATGGTTTATATATCAGTTGCAATGTTACAAATATAGACATCCCAAATAGTCAATTCAAAGCTCGCTTTGTTATTAGACCGATTGGTAGTCTGGCAGTCAATGGTGCTGACCCAGTATTCAATAGACCATCAGTACCTTTCACAATGATTCTTGGTCCTCAAATAATTACATTCCCTGCAAATCGGCCAATCACAGCACAAAGTTAATATCCGTTATATTTAAACTTAGGCGTGGATTTACCTTTCACTGCAAGTAATATCAACAAATATCCGTTTGATAGATTTGAATCCGAATTTATCTTAAACGCAAACGTTGTCTCTTCCAATACCAGTTTGGTGAATGCCAGTCTACCAATTGGATTTTCAATTGTAGGAACAATTCAATCTATCCGGTTTGATGCTGACCTAGTGGACGATGTAGTCGCGAGTGCTATGATTTTAAACATCAAGTTATTTGGGTATCGTTCATTCACTGTTCAATTCTTTTCGATGTTCATTCTGATATGTATGTGGATTCTCTCTTTTACAATATTTATTCTATCGGTTACACTTTGGTTTAGAGACAGAAAAGTTGAACCGCCAACAATTGCCATAACAACTTCATTATTGTTTGCATTACCTGCAGTTCGTAATACACAGCCTGGTATTCCTAACATTGGGTAAAAATTGGTATTTTTAATTCTTAGGTGCACGGTGGATTTGGCAGGTTTCTTCTGGAACATGTTTTTGGTTATGGTTAGCTCCGTCCTCTTGATGACCAACTATATTTTGAAGTATCAAAGAGACAATAAGTTTAATAAAGCCCCTTAAATTGTAAACAGTTTATATTTTCAAAATTAGCACATAATTTGTTTATTTAAAGTATTAATAATTATATAGAGGATGATAAATTACTGTGGAGTGTAACTTCGAACTCTTGAGAATCGAAAAGTTTTCAAGTGAACGTCTTTTGGAAATGAGCTAATCGTTTCTGGGTTGTTGATGTGATAAGAAGAATATTCCACTAATATTTAATCAACGGAATAGAATACCCCATTGCAGTCTATCATTTCTTCCACGAACAGTAAAGGCCAGTCTCATTAGTGCTCTAAACATATATTGAGGTTGTTTGGGATCTTTCCACTCTAACCTCAATACCCCATTTTGTAGCCATACCCAACGACCTTCAATGACTCCCTTTAGTTTCGATCCATAATCAAATCTCTTATTGTTAGATTTCTTTACTTACATGAACTACTTTTGATGGCTCGTCTGTAGTTTTACATATTAAGAACGTTTGACCTGGATAGAAACGAATATATCGATAATAGACAACTACATGTGTCGGTTGCACATACGTCATCACTTCACTTAAGCCGGTCCGTATATATTGGATGCGAGATATATATAACTAATCGTTAACTAAAAAAATATAAATACTCCATCTTTTCGAATTCGAGGATAATCTAACCAAAAATTGTACCAGTCGTTGTTATAGAACTTTAATTGGTTCTTAAGGAATGAAGCGGACTGGCTGTCATTCGCCTTGGAAGAGAGGAATGTCCATATTGGTTGATCAAACACAAATCCATATAAGGTTTTGCATGTTAATGCCAATTCTACCAAGGAATTGATATCAAAAAAGACTGCCCATTTGATAACAGCTGTTAATATTTCATTAGGTTGTTGGAGTAGTATACTATCTTCCACTTCCTCTACAACTGCAGATTCCTCTGGAGAATCCAAATCATTTTCCAGTAATTCCACTGAAGAAATCGGTTCTCTTTCTGTAACATCCTCCTCATCTTCCTCCTCCTCATCTTCTTCATCTGTACTTTTCATGAGTCTTTGTGCTTGGGCATGTTCCTGAAATAGATGCCAATATCGTTTTTCTATCGTAAAGTCCAATTTTTCTGCCTTTCTATAATTGTGCATTGCTAAACTCATTTGGCCATTTTGTTCCTGTTGACTATTTTTAATATACAAGTGATTACGTTGCTAATACATATAGAGACATTGATTCATCCAAACGACTCTGTTCATCTAACACAGTTTCTGCAGACTGGTTCTTTTTAGATTGAAATTCATTGATCCATAAGTTTCTAAATGATTCTAATTCTTCTTCGTTAATATTCATTAAAAAGGGAAGAAATATAAGCTGTTTATCCGCAGTCAATCAAGTATGGATATTTAAAAAAGAATTTGAAATGATTGAACACTGTTAATTTAAATTATAGTAACAACTTATGGACGTTGTATTTTCACATTTCGTTGTTTATTATTCGCGTTTTTGCATGTCGATTGCAACCATTAAGGAGCACTTATGTGATGGTCAATTTGGGACTGCAAAAAGGTATCAAATTTCTTTCAATAATTTCAAGGTTACTATGTAATCTATTGATCAAAGATTCAGATGGAAATCCAGTAACTGCACACGAGTAAGAATCGCTAAACTAATCCAAAGGGCAATGATTTTACAAGCTTACGCAGTCACTGATACTAAACTAGATCAAAGTAATGTGGAAAACTTTATGTTTTTAAACTCCCATTTAAAGACAGAGTTAAGTACATCGGATTTGGCAAAGATTTCTGTTGCAATAACTTGGCTGCAAAGAGCATTAGATCATGCTTTATTACACGAACGGGATGATTTAATCTACCAAACTTCCGTCGCATTTATTCGAATAGCAAAATCGAATGTATTGAATTCTAAAATATATAGAGACTTCATGGTGACTTTGGCAGATGCATTAGAAACTTCTACGGTAGGAAAAGATTTATTTCCTCTATGGAGGTGTGCATTTCACCTTATACTTGCATACAATTTATCGAAAGATAGTGATATAGCACCTGGGAATTTGACAATATTCCATAACCAACTTCAAATCGCGAGTAACCTTGCTTCAAAGCATTCAAATTGCAGAATTATCTATATGAAATTACTCTCATCGATATTAGCATTTGCCTCTCATTTAGTGCCAGATTCTTTTAGAAACGATCGATTATCCCTACTTCTTCAATTAAAATCTTCAGAAAAAGACGTAAATGCTCTAACAGAACAGTTCTTGTCAATTTACAAGGAATCTGATAATGAAAATGGCGTTTTTATTGACAAAGTATGGATACATTATGAATTGTTACAACTATCTTTTTCACAAAATAATTTGTCAGTTGGTGAAATATTGTTGGATAAATTGGATAGTCTTGGGTCGGTTAATAAGTATTATGGTATTGGACGGAAAATGTTTAGAGAGGAATTTCAAATTAGAACTGGATTATATGAGAAGAAAGCTTCAAACTATTTATTTTCGGCGTTTGTTAGAATCTCTCAATTGATCAAGACTGCTAGTTCATACAACTTTCAGCAAATCGTCACCAACGGAAGCACTTCACTATGGAACATGTTGTTTCCTTTTCTTCACAACATCCCACAAGAAACATTGTTAGATATATGCGATGACGTTTGTGTCGCACTATCAAAAGTGAAATGTACAGATATTCAACAAGTCCGTAATAGTTTTGAGAAAGAGTTGGAGCGACAAATTCAAATAGCCAGCAAACCGAAAAAACTGGTTTTGGAAAACTTGACACATGAAGATCGCATTTTGAAAGGTATGTAATATAAAATTGACACTTCTAGCTCAGAGTCTAATTGTTATTGCAAAATCATCCACACTTGCCATCAGTGCAAACATATTCCAGACCATTTTAAACCTTTATCTACAAGTATTGAAATCATTCAACTGATATTTAGGACTACAAGTATGAAGAATGTCAAGCTCGGCTTTACTTTACAAGTGCTAGTATAAACCTCAAGCAATCTTTAGAAGAAGCGGATTTGATATTCCTTCTGGAATTTATAAGGGCACTATATGCTCGTGTCAGTTCCCTGTCTGATATGAACAGTGAAGACTGTAAAAAAGTTTGGGATATATTGTTTGTGACTAACCTGGCATTTTTAACTAGTGTTAAGCAACAAACGAATGTGAAACTACTAGATTATAATGATCATACGGAATACGAGATATTAACTATACAATCTGATATTTTACTTTTGGGATTTCTTCCCAATCTCGATGCCAGTTACAGTTTGAAGTTAGTAGAATTATCGCTCAACAATTGTATACAATTGCTTCATACTTCAAAACGACTGCATATTAACTGGATGATATACAACTGTGGGGCACTTTTTTGGAAATTGTTTTGTTTATTTCATGAAAAAAATCCCAGTGAATTGTGGGCTGAAGGGGCTACAAAACTCTACGAACTGTTTTCCGAACTATCTATGAAAAACAGTTCACTCTTTGTACTATTATCTATGGCTTTTGCTACTGGTCAAATAGAACAATACCAAGCAACAATTAGCAAAGCAACAGCAACAAATTCAAAATTAAACAAGGATATGCTCAATTTATTTTTGAAGAATGCAGAAGAGAGTATCAAACAAGCTGCCACTATTAAGGAGTCGGATTTAGTTTCATCAATGACCATCATTCCTATTTGGAACAAAATACATCAACTGAAAGGGGAAAATAAAGCTAATCTAGTTATCCCATTGCTAGAATTTGATGATCCAGCCCTTAAACTGCTTGCAGCCAGCGATGCACCCGCAACAAATAACCAGCCCAAGTCGGTCCCAAAGGACTTAGAATCTATCGAGACTCAGTTCTTAGCTATTCATTGGCTACCCAATTTACCATTTGTGCACAAAATCAAGAACTATTTGAAATTGGCTAAACAACTGACCGAACTCAGTTCTCAATATGTAATGGCAATGGGTTTATATCACAAGTGCTTTCAATTTCTCGCAAAAGCATCACAAATACCTAATTTGAATGCAATAGAAACAAGCTGGTGCTTAATTCTTCGTATTGATTTATTCAATTCATACTTCGGAATGATGAAGACCATTTCAAAAGAGTACCATGCTGAATCCATCACTAATTTATGTACTACCTTTAAGAAATTTGGGTTAAATACATCTATGATGAAAGACTTCTTTCAAGCTATTCTAACTTGCTTCTGGAATTATCAATCTGTTTATTTGACTGTAGATAATACCTATGCAACTTTCGAAAACATGTCAAAGTTTCTTGGACAAATTTATCGATTTTATCAAAACTGTCGTGCGTTTAAACAGATGATTGACAATTCTTTAACACCTACTGATTATAATATTATGACTGAACTATATTTGGCTTGGGGAAGTGCTTGTATTGATAACGATCAACAAAAAATTGCCATTCAAATCAACCAAATGGCCTTAGCAGTGCTGCCTCTTAAGCTACAGGGAAAACTTTGGGCCCGTCATTGCTTTCTCTTGCAAGATTCAGAAACTAATATCCAAGAGATTTTACATCCGAGTTTTACACTTACTTGGAGAGATCAGCTTGAGATAGCAAGAGCGATAACCACCAAGAACAGAAAGAAAGAGTTCTTAGAGGCGTACCGAATGATGAAAATGGAAAACCTGGGTGATTCTCAAATTAGTGAATACTGTATTGAATTTTTTCATGAAGGATTTACGGATGAAGAACTCGGAATACCGAAAACGGCATTAAACATTGAAGAGCAACCACGTCTTGTATTCCTTGAAGTGCATCGCATCTCGAGACGCATCAAAGAAGCATTGAAGTAACCAAGAGTTTTTAATCGTTAGTGTGAAAGAGTTGGAAGTGTTATTCTCTTCGTTGCATAGTTGTGTTTATAGTTTAATCATACCGCTGCTGAAAGCTGCCAGCAAAGTGGATAAGAGCTCAGCGGTAGCAAATGGCAAGCCAACTAAAGGCAAGAAGGGCGGAAATGTCGATAACCCTATTCCAGTGGAAGTGGTCGAAGCAGTTCCACTTGAAAATAGCGAATGGGAAACTTTCATTTGGTCAGAAACATCCAAATCAATATTTAGCTCCGGTGTTGTACCATCCGTGATATCTGTCAAAATGATTGAAAGGCCATTGAACCTAATATCGGACCTGGTGGAAGTAGTTAAAGTTTGCAGTGCTTTTTGTCCAGAGCAGGATTGCTTCTTGATTTTGCAGTTTTTAGAGTTAATCGTTGAACATATTGTGCTAGAAAATTCAATGATTTATCAATCTATCTTGCTTATCCATTTTTTTGTTTTACAAAAGAAAGATAAAAAATTGCTTTCACTCGAAAAATATAAAGCATTTTTGGCATTAAATGTGGAAATGGAATATCCAATTACATTACCAAAACTGGTTGGTGCCGAATTAGCAATTGGGATTATCATGTTTGCGGTGGACATATTACTATTTGTTGGTGATATTTCTAGGGCAATAGACATAACCACACAAGTTATTCAACAGGATTGCAAAAAATATTATAATTCTATAACTCAAGCATTGGTAGGTATGGCACAAATATATCACACTGTTGGCGTATATGAAAAGGTATTATCTTTTACGAAACTTGCCCTGGAAAGAACAGTTCATACGGAAGCATTTCATTATCAGGCATTTTTACTTCAGCTAGTCGCAAAGTTGCAATTAAACATGACAAAAGGATATGTTTCAAACAGTGCACTTGAACAAATAGACTCTATGGATATTTTTTCAAAATTGGAGGCTGAACCTCCTAGTCTTATAAGAAATAGTTTACTTGAAAAGTGGAATGAATTGAAATATGAGCTGCTAAATTCTTACTCTCCGCACTTTCCTGAAATCCAAGAAGCAATATTGAATATCAAAGATCCTGTGAATCAGGCGATGCTAGCATCTAGATACTTGGCGTTGACTACTGATGTAGAAGGGTTGCAATGCAACAGTAAAAAAGTCACCAAATTTATTGAAAAACTTGAAGCAACGTTAGAACCACAATCAATGGGGTCTTTAACTGTAGAAATACTCATCTATCAAACATTCAATGTATTACATCAGATACTTTTTCCAGAAGTGAATGATGATATTGAAAACGACCCGGACATTGATGTAGTTGCAAAATACCTTCGTGACACTGATCCGGTAGTAGTGCACCATGTTACCCCTCCTCCTGATCCAGAAATATTATTAACAGATATGATTGACAAATTGTGTAGTAGCAACGTTGCCGAGATTCAAAAAGGCAAAGTGGAATACTGTCAAGCTATGCGGAATACAATCAAATATAGAAGACTCCCTGAAGATGGTAATACTAATTTTATTAATCAAATCCAATAGCACCAGAAAAACAGGAATATTTTACCAAGGCTACTCAATCACTGGAAATCGCCATTAACTCACTTTTGAAATTAAAAGACATCACCATTTTGGCTGAAAGTATAGAGTGCATTATTGACATGAACGCCCAAACGGACCCTCAAAAATCTTTTATGTAAAATACAGAAGACTGATGTGTTTTAGATATCTGCTCCTCCGACAAAGTTGTCTCAACTTCAACTTCTTAGAAGATGGCATTAGACTACTTAAACCGGAATTGATTAGATTGCCAATCATCGATTTAGCTAAAACTATATTTGGCATTAACGAAAGCTCTAAATATTTGACCAAGAAAGAATTGTTTTCCAAATCACTTTTCGAAAAGTTCATTCACCCTTCACTGATCCCAATACCAGATGACCATCCAAAGGTATTCAAACCATATTGACTTTAGAATGTCGTTTATTTTTCCTTCGTTTATTCTGCAGACAACAGTCACATTTATTGTGGTATGTATTTCAAAAAACATGATACAGGCAAAACGCAAGACAAAAAGAAATCTGGAGATGAAAATTTACAAATAGAAGTATTTAAAGAGAATATAGGCGAGGTTGAGGAAGAAAATGAAGACATGCTAGAGAGTTTACTCCATAAATTTTCAAATGCAAATATGCTGAAGGATTCTACAACGGACCCTGTGGAAGCACCAACTGGTAAAGGCTCGAAAGAACCGGCCCAAGAAGATAGTACCTATCATGCGGTTATTTTCTTGGATTCTAAATTGGAGCAACTTAACTTTGAACAATTAATTACCAGTACCTTTTCAAAAGTTAAATCCGTTGCGAGAGATTTTAGTAAATTACATTACTCTCATGTATTTATAGATATTCAATTATATTTGAATAGAAATGCTTCAGCAGATACTTCAACAGTTGAGACTAAAAAAGCAGAGAAGGCCGAGAAAAAGGAAAAGAAAGCAAAAGATAATGACAAGAAGAAAGCAGAACTTACACCAAGCATCCCTGCTGCAACCGAGATATCAATTTTAAACACTTCTTTTGGACATGCCAATGTGCATCAGCATCAGTTGGATGAAGCTATTGAGGCATTTGCAGCTATGGTCCCGCAAGGAAAGTTCAGATGTCTTAGTTGCCGAAATTATAGGTAATCTAAATCGTTAATGGGTAGTTTGGAGGAATTTAAAGATTCACTTAAAAGTTCATTGTTCACATACGTCGGTGAGACCTTGTCTTCGGATGATTTTAAGAGTATTAACTCGTTATCAACTGTTGCCGCAATCATTCTTAATCATGGTGATTCAAATGGAGGTATGGTCGGGAGAAAATTGGCTGCCGTTTTAACATTATTGGGGGTAAGTGGTATTCTCGTTCCTAGTGTATCTCTATCGGAAGCTGATGTCACTGTGTACTTTCAGAGTATCATGAAAACTGATATGAGCCATGGAATGGCTGCACTTTCAAACGGTAAACTGAGGTTGTATGGAATCAATGTTCCTTGTAGACTGAAAGAAAACTGAGCAGTTTAATATAATATTTATTGGAAAATAAAACAACTACTTATAGTTCAATATTTGAATCAGGTGCAATCTCTACATCTGCAAGATAAAATGCAAACTCTAATGAACGGTTTGCTGGAAATTAGACAAATGCAATTTACCAGTATGGAAAGACGTGCGAGAATTAACTTGAAGTTCAAAAGAATAGGCTAGTGGCCCTATAAGTCTACATGTGGGTTTGAATAATAACTGATCGGCCTAGCATTAAAATATCAATAAAATTACCTTAATTCTAAAACTCTCTATTTGCTGAACTCCAATAATACTACCAGAAAGGGAAATGAAGGGCCTATTATGCCAAGGTCTGAAAACTTCCTTCTTGCAGGCAAGCTGAACTCGGCGCAATATAGGAGGTATTTGTTTTAGGATCTATAATTAGGTACAAAAAACTCTTTACATCACTGGTTAGGGTAAGAGACTGATCCAATGATTGACCCAATACCATATCTTTGACGGCATCTTTCAGTGATTTAATAAAGTGAGTAAGTCGTGTTGGAAGGCCAAGGTACAACGAACACTGATTAATCTCTGTTTCTAGCCGCTGTAAAAATATATCAGTAGAGATGGTTGGATGAATTTCATATGCTTTGAAGTCCTAATTTCAACGAAAAAAAATTACAATAAAGATGCTATGAATAACTAATAAGGACTTGCACAGTTTTAAGGAAGAGTATTTGGAGGCAACGACCAGCATTTCTAAATTTCTGTGATATCAATAAAACCTCAGTACCGTATTTCACATTGTACTATCTCCTTCGAATTTAAGACTCCTGAATCAAGTTTCAAGGCAACATCTAATAAGACCGTCTTAACTAGCCCAATCACAGTTCCCTGACTTTTTGAATTGTTAAAAATATCCGGCGCTATAATGTTTGTAAGATTATTCACAGATAATAATTTGGCAATATCAGGTATAACAGCGGGATATTTTTCTCTAACATAGCTATATCGCTGCAATACATAAGTTGGCAGTGATTTCAAAATATTCTCGTTTTCATAGACAGAGTTGAAGACCAAGACTAAATGAGATAAATCTACATATAAAATTGCTTTTCATATTACGATTTTTATCATCAATTTTAAATTCTTTTGGTAGAAATTCCACATTTAATAAAAACAGCTTCGGAATTAATTGAACTTCTAATTAATGATAGTATTATACCAATGAAGGATGTGTGATTTCGGCCGATACCACTAAGCGCAAGCATAATGTGCTCCTCATCTTCTGGATGACTAGATATTCCTTTAATCAGAACCTTCACTATCTCTTCGAGTATTTGCGTTGTCTGAAATCGAAGCCCTCTAACCTGGTTTTACCCATCATTACCTCAGCATTTTACATGAAAGCTGTCTAACGACTGGGTCTTTGTCTAAGAGAATCAGTGTCACCGAAGAAACTGTATCATCAGTTAGGGTGAGAGTGGAAATTTTGTTAAGTTGTGCTATGCTGTGAACCGCTTTGACTCGAACCGCAGGATCCTCGTCATTAAACATGTCTGGATAATTATTTCTAAACTTTTACCCACAAGAAATCCTAATGCTTTGATTGCAAATTCATTTGATACTACTCCGATTTCATACATGGCATCTAAAATAAGGTATTTGATAACTACCTATTGCGGCTGATCGTACCAACATGAACTCATCTTCTGTCCCATGAATAAATGCACCATAAGTTGCTGATATTACAACATTGGCTTCATCAAATTCAAAATCAGAAGAGTCTACAAGTTTGATCTATAATATTAAAAGTTCAATTTCAATTACACGTTTTTCAGTTCCCTATATGATATTAATAATACAATTCACATTATACTAAATCGTTTCCAGTAGATACATACATCTTTTTCGAAAGTGTTTGGAGTAACATGTTTATTGAAGCGTTTTGAAATGTCCCCATCAATGAACATGCGTTTTTTCGAATCATCGGATTTGGATCATTTACTGCATCACATAATCGAAGAAATGTTTCATCCAAATTAAACTCGCTTGACATAGTCTCGTTATGTAATATCCTGAATGTTATCACGTAGATTTTACCACATACTCCTGAGGGCATATAAACGAATTGATTCATTTTCATCTTGTAACAGTTTGAATAGAACCGCTTTCCATTTTCGATGATCTTTGAAATTTAAACCAATGCCATGCTGAATAGCCATATCCCTAATTCTGCAATTTGAATCTTCTAGGAATTTTAAGATAAATTCTTCGGTGGGATTAAGTGATAATATTATCTCGAATGCAATAATCCTTAATTTCTGATTCCGAATCAGTAGCAACGATGCGGCGAATTGAATGCAGCTATCTCTGTCCTGAGAAGTAATTTTTTTGAACTAAATAGTCAGTCTCTTGAAAGGCTACTCTGAGAAAGAATATTAGGGCATCTAATAGATCCAGTGGTAACTGAGAAGGGTCATTTTTTCCAAACGCTTCCCTACAAGCGATAAGAGTCTTATTGATAAAATCTCCATTTGATATTCTTGGATCCAGGACCAAACGCATCTGTTGTTGTGTTATTGGAAGAGTGCATCAATTTTTGTATTTCTTTTTTTTCTGACATTCATCTATACCAAAATGAAAGAACCAGTAATATTCAACTCAACTAACGTGTTAGGTGATAGACAAGCAGCAGCAGATAATGTAAGAATACTTGTTCCTAATCAATTCTCTGTAAGCAAATAAACTTTGGAGTCTTTTCGCAACAGGATATGAAAAAACTGTCTGTATTGGAGCTTCATCGTATTTGTTCACTTGTTAACAGTAAATTTAGAGCCCGATTTGTTTGATACTTCAACTCCAGACCGGAAACCTGCCAGAGGGTAACTTATAGTTCAATTAATCAGTAGGGGAGTATTGGATCGTAGATTAGGGACACCGGATAAGTTGGATAACTGTCAAACTTGTCACGAAGCAATTCAGGATTGTGTTGGACACTATGGTGTGGTGCGATTAGTATTACCAGTTTTTCACATTGGATATTTTAAGATGATGGTAGCTGTATTACAGAATATTTGCAAAGTACCGTTTCTATATTTAATATTTTAGGCTTGTGCAAGAGTGATGGTCGATGAACAATACAAGAGATCGACTGTGAAAAAATTACGGGATAAAGGATTGGATAGTATCAACAGAAAGTTGATTTTAAAAAATTTAAATGTGTTATGTAAAAAGACAAGCATTTGTCCACATTGTTCAGCAATAAATGGTAGCAATTTATATTTTTAAAATACATACAGGTGCAATCAAAAAAGTTGGGCCATTGAAACTGATTCATGACAAATTTAAAAAGAAAACTAAAATGACAGAAGAAGAAGCGAAATTTCGAGATTCATTCAGACTTGCAGCAGAAATAGACCCCTACATCAAGAGTTACTTAAGCAAGGCAGTTGATGACTTGAATCCTTTAGTCGTTCTTGGTTTATTCGAAAGAATTTCTAATGAAGTATTTGAAATGTTATTAATTACAGGATTGTGAATTAATGGGATTAGATCATCAAAAGGCCAGACCAGAAGAGTTCCTTTGGACTTCATTTCCAATCCCACCAGTATGCATTCGACCATCTGTTGGGCAAGAGACCTCAAGCACGGAGGACGATATAACGATTCTAGCTTCCGAAATTATTGATGTAAACTGTAATATGGAAGCTTGTATAAAGGATGGAACTAAAGTCGAATTATTGAATCAATATTGGGAATTTTTACAGTTGCAGTCAGCTATGTATATCACATCAGATCTGCCTGGAGTACCAAATCATCTGCAAATGGTTAGACACAAACTTTTGTTGATGTTTAGAATTTGAACAAAATCAAAAAAGGATTCTGCCAAAGGCTAAAGGGGAAACAAGGTAGATTCAGAGGCAATCTGTCAGGAAAACGAGTGGATTTTTCAGGCCGAACTGTTATATCTCCCGACCCAAATCTGCGAATTGATCAAGTAGCTCTCCCAGAAAGAGTGTGTAAAATTCTAACCTATCCAGAAATGGTTAATGATCATAACATCGATCGACTGAGACAAAATGTCCTCAACGGACCAGATAAACATCCTGGTGCATTATTTGTAACAACTTCCAATGGTTTTAAGAGGTTCTGAAATCAAATTTAATTTTAGGTTTCTAAAATATGGTGCCGGATTAGAAAGGGCGGCCCAGAACTTGAGAGTTGGTGATATTGTGGATCGTCACGTACAAGATAATGACGTAGTGTTATTCAATCGGCAACCTTCCCTCCATAAACTCTCAATTATGTCTCACTTTGTCAAGGTTCGGCCTTGGCGTACATTTAGGTTTAACGAGTGTGTTTGCGCTCCTTACAATGCTGATTTTGACGGTGATGAGATGAATATACACGTTCCGCAAACAGAAGAAGCCAGAGCCGAAGCAGTTCATTTGATGGGGGTATTAAACTTTTTCTAATCTTGTAGATCAAAGCTAATCTTGTAACACCAAGGAATGGTGAGCCCCTAATTGCAGCAACGCAAGATTTCATAACGGCTTCATATTTACTGTCAAGAAGAGATGTTTTTTATGATAGATCTCAGTTCTCACAGATTTGTTGTTATTTGGCGGATGCAGGACTTCAAATTGATGTACCCCAACCTGCTATTGTAAAACCAGTTCAACTATGGACTGGAAAGCAAATTTTCGGCATTTTGTTGAAACCAAATTCTAGTTCCAAAGTGAATGTAAACTTAGAAACTAAGTGTCGAACATTTGGTCGTGATGAAAAACATAAAAAGACTGGCGTTACATTTTCTGGATATCGAGACGAAAATGGGAAACCATATGATAATAGTTTATGTCCAAATGATGGTTGGCTAGTAATTCACAACAGTGAAGTTATGTGTGGAGTAATAGATAAAAGTATCATTGGGGATGGAAATAAGAAATCAATGTTTTACGTAGTTTATCGTGATTTTGGGTCAGTTGAAGCTGCTAATTGCATGAACAAAATTGCAAAATTAACATCCCGTTGGTTCGGTAAGTTCATCAAACCTTATTTTTAGCAAATCGAGGGTTTTCTATTGGTATCGATGATGTTCAACCAGGGAAAAAACTTATTGAATTAAAGGCGAAAACCGTCAGCCAAGGTGACCTCGATTGTAATGAAATGATTCGAAAATCGAAAGCTGGAGAACTTCCAAATCAACCAGGTTGCACTCAAGAAACCACGTTGGAAACAAAACTTTCTGGAATATTGAGTAAGATTCGTGATGACGTGGGTACTGTGTGTTTCGCAGAATTGAATAAGTATAATGCACCACTTACTATGAGTTTATGCGGTTCAAAAGGTACGTGGAATGTTTCTTACCACCAGGTTCCAAAATTAACGTATCGCAGATGGTAGCCTGTGTGGGTCAACAAATTATTAGTGGTAAACGTATTCCAGATGGGTTTGGTGATAGATCACTGCCTCATTTTGCCAAAAAATGTAAGTACTTGGTTCTAACTTGGTAGCAAAACTTCCTTCTGCGAAAGGCTTTGTAGCAAACAGTTTTTATAGCGGATTGACTCCGACAGAATTTCTGTTCCATGCTGTATCCGGAAGAGAAGGTCTGGTAGATACAGCAGTTAAAACTGCAGAGACTGGTTATATGTCAAGACGATTAATGAAGGTATATTCAATTGCTAATAGAATAAGGCTTTAGAAGATCTTGTATGCCATTATGATCTATCTGTACGGGATTCCATTGGAGGAGTAGTTCAATTTAGATATGGGGATGATGGGTTAGATCCTGCAATGATCGAAGATGATACATATCCTGTAGAGTTTATGAGAACTCTTAAACATACAATTGTAAACTATGTTGCTAATTGTTTTAGAATAGCATTCCTATAAAAAAAAATCAATCGTCTTTAACGTATCAGCAAGCTAGGACATTGATGGACAATGAACTTAAAAAACCTATGTTTAAGAAGTGTTCCAACGCATATATCGATGCTGTGAAAGCGTTCGTGGAGAAAGAAGTTATCAAAAAACTGAAGTGGATTTCTACTACTTCTGAATTAGGTATAATGTTTCCATTTTATAATAGCGCCAAAAAATCCAATCACTAAGGAACAACTTTCTCAATTCCTCTTTGTATGTGGTGATAAGTATTTGAGAGCCATGATAGAACCTGGTACTGCTGTTGGTGCTATTGGGGCACAAAGTATTGGTGAACCGGTAACAAATTTTATGTTTATCTGATAGGGCACTCAAATGACGTTGAAAACTTTCCATTTTGCTGGTGTTGCCAGTATGAGTATCACATTAGGTGTTCCGAGAATTAAAGAAATTATTAACGCTGCCAAAAAGATTGCAACCCCAATTATTAAAGCGCCTTTATTATTTCAAATAGGAAATTATGAACAGCCAATTCCATATATACCTCAGACTAGATTTGCTGCGGAAACTGCCACCCGAGTTGTCAAAGGAAGGGTAGAAAAGACTACACTAAATGATGTATTTTTTATTTCGTTGTCTTAAATCAGGTCTTGGAATTCATGCAGGAAATTATCACTGGATATGACACATTTCTTCGTGTCCGAGTAAATTTGGAAGCAATTAGACAATTACAGGTAGTTAACTCTTCTCTGAAATACGTAGTTGGACGTCAATATCAGTACAATCAGATGGTCTATAATAACGTCAAAAAAATTGAAAATCAGTGATGCGGTATATAATAATATGTTTTTGATTGTAGCATATTAAATTGGAGAGCAGTAGTACGCTTCGAATCACTGTTGCAAATGGAAAAACAGACAGCACAAATGTGTATATGTTGATGCAAGCTTTGAAACGTGCACTGCCAAAAGTAGTCATAAAGGTAGTTACATTCTATATAACCATAGGGCTTGGCGAATGCTGGTAGAGCTGTTATAAATGACAATTCGAAAGAGAAAAAATTGGAGCTTATGGTTGAAGGCTATGGATTGCGTGAAATTATGGGCACAGATGGTACAGTTTTCAAACTTTATGTAAACTACAGGTGTGGATGGGTTAAAATGCACCAGCAATCATATAGATGAAACATTAAAAAGTTTAGGTATAGAAGCTGCTCGGTAATAGGTATCTTAATCTCATATTAGTGAAACAATTGTCTTTGAAATTGCAAATACCATGTCTAATCATGGTTTGACTGTGGATCGGCGTCATTTGATGCTTTTGGGAGATTTAATGACGTTTAAGGGTGAAATTTTGGGAATTACCAGATTTGGTATTGCCAAAATGAAAGAAAGTGTCTTGATGTTGGCTTCTTTCGAAAATACTACAGATCATCTTTTTGATGCTTCATTTTTTGGTAAGCATGATACTATCCAGGGTGTGTCTGAATGTATTATTATGGGTCAACCAATGTCACTTGGCTCGGGAATAATGAAATTGTTGCAGTATGTGGATCAACCAACACAAGAGTTAAAGAAACCACGCCATTTACTATTCGACTTGCCAGAAAATCATAAACCTCTCAGGTAGCAAGAAATTAATAAAATCTATTTTAAAGTCGCGTTTTTTCCAATTAAAAATGCCTATTGATGCTTCATCAACTCATGCGAAAGCAAAATTTGAAGCTAATTTACAAGATTTAGAGACTAGTAGTGCAATCAAATCATTGGAGGTTAGTTATAATTATTAAAGAAAAGGAAGCAATATCATTCAATCCACTTGAGAAACAGAATCCCCAGGCACTCCCTCTTCAAGCGTATTTAGACCAATCATTGATTCCATCATTAATTGATGGTCTAAAGTTGATTGCAAAAGAAAGGTACAATTAAGAAAACAATTTAACTCTAGACCTCCAAATCCTGTTGAATACTTGGGGATTTTTTTGCTTAAAAACAGTAAGAATAATTAATAAAAAGAGGAATTTGTGTAAAGCTAGTTTAGCTTAATGGTTTATGTAATAAATTATTTCGTGATATACAATTCAACTATACAACATCTATCTGAGATTCACTTGTAGAAGAACCACAAATAGTATCTGAATCATCTACCACACTTTCTTCAATGTCAATCACTTTACTTTTTGAACACAGTTGCCATATACTTGTAATGATAACATACAATACAAGTACTATCTGTTAGTTTAAAATGTTTTACAGATTGGCGAGAGGGCTATTGCATAGATTCCTATATTAACTACTATATTATCTTCTGTTCCTCGATCTCCCTTATTAGACATTGAAGTGTATATACAAAATTAGTCAATCAAAAATAAACATCGAAACACGCTTTCAAGCATGAAATTGAACTAAAATCGCAACTGATTCAGGGTTAGAACATTCAATAAATGCATATAATGCAATTGGTAGTTTTGAAAAAACCTAAATGAGTTACATTTTACCACTTGAATGTCATTTCTAAATTTGTTCTTGCGTCAATTCAATTAATCATTAGGAACTAAAGTGGTGAATTTGGATTGAATTGTTTATGATTCATACTATACAGATGATTCAATTTGAATATAGAATCATTCAATATTCTAGATGACCATTTCGATGTAACCCAACCATTGATAATGCATGATATGAGGTTATTGGCTGATAGAAACTTGATAAACATTGATAATCATTTGTGATAAAGTTCAAACCTGCCAACATTTTTGTGGTTGTGTTCAAAAAGGTCAGAGTTCGCCCGCTTTTCTGTGGTTGTGTCCAAAAGGATATAAAGATTCAGTAAAATGAACTGAAATGAAATGAAAAATACCTACCAAAATATGTCAGATCATTATCACCATTACTATGGAAATCCTCCTCAATACAATCAGATCAATTATCCAATTCAACCTTTCTCATTGGAACCAAACCATCGACATCATAAAATCACACTAAGAAATTTATCTCATCATACCATTGAAGTATTTGTAACAAACTATACTGGCGGTTCGGATGAATGGTTTGTAATACATCCTAATGCTGAAGAACAATGGCATAGAACTGGTTGGGAATGTTTGGTGGTCAAAGAAAGTGGAAATCGAGTAGGTATTTATCTACCTGAAGGCTCCAAAGTTTGTTATCAAGGACAAGGGAAACAAATCAATCATCATCTACTTCAAACTCACAAAATGCATCATGGAGTAGATTTTATCAACAATTCTTGTGAACATGTTGACGTATTCATGTCTAGTTATAGTGGTGGTACGGATGAATGGTTTGGTGTTGCTCCAGGAAATAGTGAACATTGGGGACGTGATGGTTGGGATGTGTTGGTTGTAAAACGAAAGAATGGAGAGAGATTTGGTATATACGTCCATTCCGGTGCATCAATCAAGTACCAGGGAGCCATTTAAACATACAAAGTGTGAATATGAATAAAAGAAGGAAAGTGAGTTCATTTAATATTAATCTATTATTACTATACTAAAATACGACAATCTAATCTTCCATTATAGAATCATCAAAATGATGTTGGTCTTTCTGGATTACAGAAAGTCGTTCAAAAGTCAGTGAAAGATCTTCATGTGACCCAGGTGAATTTACATGTCCAAGACTATCTGCTTGTGCAATCGCAAACGATGATTCCGACCGCTTTTCGGGTGATAACAAATCTTGCTGGTGAGTTGATATGTTCGAGGATTCCTCTCTCTGTGATTTACTAGAATGCGAAACACTTTTATCTTCAGAGATGCTGTGCGAATCTGTCGTATTGGTCATATCAACAAGTTTCGTATCTTTTATCGAATGTGCACTCATGAGAATAGATATTTCCCCAGAGGATGATATCTGACCAGATGATGTGGATGGATCAGAACTGCTGGTATCTCGAGTAGACTTGGGATCAGGCAACCTTTTAATCCCCCTTGGATCAAGTAATGGTCGCATTATGGTTTGCCGACTGAACTGTTGTACAACTTCTCCTTGGCTATATGTTTATAAACAAATGTTTGATTACCTATGAAACTGAGTTATGATCTCACCCTCGGATAACGTTGGTAATGACGATATTGTCAATGACAAATCAGATGTTGATGACTGATCAACTTTGGATACGACTGACTAAAAAGTTTAACATGAAAGTAATTTACTGGCAACATACTCAAACTTGATTCCTCGCTAGTAAGCAATGAAGCACTGATTTGCTTCGACTGATCTTCACTAATATGACTCATTTGAATTGGTGAAGTATTCTGGTCAATTCTCGTTACAGGTATTGGCAATTGATTCAAAATAGGTGATGCTTGCAATGGAACCTGTGGGATCACATCCACTGATTTGCTAATATTCTCCAACTTCTCTTTTTCAACTTGAACTTTGTCTTCCATAATCTTTTTTGAATTTTCAATCTCTGCAATCAATCGCTTCTGTTCTTCGTCTACTCGACGAAGTTCTTGCCATTTTTGCTGCATCACAACTTCTGTTAATTTACTTTCTTTATCTCTTTCTTCAAAAAGTGTTTGGCTAGTAATATTGACGGTTTCTCTTTTTACTATATCGGAAAGCATCTCTTCCAAATATAACCCAAACTGTTCAGATGTGATATCAAACTTTGGAGAATCAATTTTAGGGGATATTTCATCAGTTAATGAATCATGTTTTGAACTTTCTATTGGTGAAATGCTGATAGGCATTAGTTTAGATAATGCCAAATCCCTCACTTTTTTTATGGGTGATGTTGGTGCAAATCCTTTTGGTGCAGAAATACTTGATATATTTTGAATCTCCGAATCCATTCCATCATCATTTGTATTAGTTTCAAAAGGCTGGTCCGTTTGGATTGCAATTTCCGTTCCAGTTGGTTTAGGAGATATATTCACCTGTACCTGAGATTCCATTAAATCCAATATTTTTCTTGGGGGTGTAACAACCGCCCTATTTACTTCGGATGGTGGTTTCGATTCGATCTCTTTGTCAATTTCAGGTGTTGTAGGGTTGATCGCTTCAGTAATGGCATCATTAATAGGTTGAGATTGGTTCTTGTTCTCTAATTCACTGGCCATCTTCAATATCACCTCGCTTCGAATCCACTCAGTAAGACGATTTTGAAGAGATGGTTCAAAACTAAGATTAAATAAGGAATCTCGAAATACCGACTTGGATTCTGAAAGTCCATTACAGGATTTTTACTAGCCTTGATCGAATATTTAGATTCTCTCTCTAGTTTGGTGCCCTGTAACCAAGTTGCAGATGCTTCAGACTATTCATGTTAAACATAAAACAAAACCTCTTCTTGACTACTATACTGGATCGATACTTCACGATTCGGGCTTTGATATTGATTTCCCTAAGACTCAATCATAGTCGTTTATACCATATCATGAAGTGTTGAAGTTTGTACCGGTCTAGGGTTTGGTTCTACAATCACTTTTTGTTTTGCTGATGTGCTGGTAAATTCTCTGTTTACGATACTTGCTGGAGGACTAGGGGTAGACATTTGAGTCCAATGATCTTGAAGTACAGGCAACGTTTGTAGTGATTCATCGACAGTTGTGATAATTGGGGAGTTTTTTCGAACCGGCTGTTCAATGATTGATTTTTGTTCATTTAATAAGACATCGTTTATTTCAACCTGAACAGATTGTTCTCTGACTGTTTTAACTGGAGAATTTTCACCATTCACCTGCGATACTTTAGAAATATACGGTTTAGGAGGTAATCGAGTTAAAAACTCTAGGGAATCTGGTCTGATTGAAGTTCGTCTCAAAAAGATCGGCTCATTTGATTGAAATCTTGGAGTGGGTTTTTTAACTGGGGAAGGTGCTTCAAATGTAACCTTGAAAGGTTTGGATGTGTTTTTTGATGTTGTTCGTAATGGTGTGGTTGGACGGTGTAAACGAGTTGGGGCTACTAATGTGGTTTTTATTCTAGTGTTCTTAGCTTGATCCATTTGATTTATATTCGTTGAAATTTTGATATCTCTAGTTTTTCGTTTCTTAAGAAAGACTGGTTCAGGATGTTCAGTATCTACTTGAACAATTTTCGGATTATTTCTTTTTGATTCTATTTCACTTATCAAACCTATTTTTTTCATTGATTTAAAATCAATTTTAGGGTTGGGGTCCAACTTTCGTTCTTGAATCAGATTCTCTACTTTTTTATAATCAAATGGCTAAATGATGAATAAACGATTGAAATACTGGTGGTAAAACAGACGTGAATTTGTCATTCTTCAGTTGAACTTTTGAATCTTGTAAATATTTATCAAACAAATTTGACTGATCCGATCCAGCTTGATCATCCTCATTATGTTTGGTTTTTTGATTTGTTTTCAAGTGATTGACCAAATGAGACACTGTTTCATTTATATTCTCCACTTTTCTATTTAGTAAAGTAATATCCGTCGGTATTTCTATTTCCAACTTTCCTGAATTTGTTTGTCCAGTCTGATGAGGTTTAACATTTTCTTTTAAATTGGTAGTACTATTATTCTTTCGATTCGTGTTTCCAAACGAATATACTTTCTAGCAATCAACTGATCATTGAATACCCTCAAATTGTTTCCTGCCAAAGGTTGTTGTTGCTCCGTTGATCTACTTGCAGTAAATCTCTAAAAGGTTAAATCCATGTCGACAAACATTTTGTTCTGATTGAATCATTCCAGGAATTTCCTTAAAATATAATTGATGAGTCTTTTTTATCTGATCGAGTTGTAATTCCACTTGTTTATTCTGAAGTTGATAAAGTTGATCAACTTGTTTTAAAGCCTACGAATCAAACAGATATGCTATATACATGATTTTGAATTGAATCCTGTTGTTGAGTTAATAATTGAGATTGTTGATTTAGTATTTTTGATTGAATATTGAATAATTTCTCATTGATCAATTCCAGTTCATCAGTATTCTATTCATTAAAAGTCCAATACTTTTAAATTACCTAAAGTTTAAGAAATAGTTTATTTACTGATAAATTCGTATCCTTTGAAATAATATTTTTTTGAATTTTAATTTGATTTAATCGTTTAGAATTTTTATTTGATCTTTCTAATAAATTGGTAACAGATTTTAAATTGGATTCTAAATCTTGTAAAATATTCATTTTTTTTGTCCAGTTCAGTATTGGTGTGAAAAAGAGTTAAAATTTTCTAGCAGCTACACCAGTCTAACAAGCAAATCAAGTCCTTGGTGTTGTGTCTCTCAAAGCAAGAGCTGAAGAAGAGATTAATACTTGATTTGGAAGTCAAAACAAATGAATTGAACAGTAACAATGAAAGTCATGAAAAACAATCTGAAAAGTTGGAAAGCACTATACGCTCACTTATATAATTCGGTTGATCAAGAATCTTTAGTGAAACTATATCAATGTGACTTGGATGCCAAAAGTCAATCTCTTGAAAATTTCATGAAACAAGTAGAGTTTATGAGGTCAGAGATCAATGTATTGAAGACTGAACGGAACGCAAAAACTGGTTTGGTTGAAGTAACTTGCCACATCCATAGCCGAAGCAAAACAACGAGCTTCAATACACCAACAGATTGAATGAATTACAAACATCCATGGAATATCCAAAGAACAAATTGGATGGAATGCAATTCAAACACCTAGAAGAGTTGCACTAACTCACTCGCAAGGATTTGAAAAGGATAATCTTCCCTACAAAATGTTACTGAAAAAATGATAAAGAACACAGTAGACATAAAACGTAATACAAGTATAAGGACTCTTATAGAGCCACTGTATTCACTTATACAGGCTGAATACAGTTGCAGTAGAGTTCTTATGCGTGTACTTCATTTAGTGTCTACTAGTCGTTTTTTTTTAGACACATGAATCATTGAAACACATCCAATAATAGGAGATGAACGTCGATGTAACCTTCGTCTATTAACTCTTTAGAAAATAATAGTGAAAAAAAAAGTGTGTAAAATTTTCTTTCGAGTTTTTCTCACTGGCGCCACGCCACATAAGGACAATTATACTTTTGACGACATTAACCAGCGGAATTAAGTATTCAATAAAAGTATTGAAAAATCTTCTCTGAATCTTAAGTATAAACTCTTATTATGGGTGGTGAAGTTGTAACTGACAGTATCAATAGATATCATACCAGTAGATGAGATGAAAATTATACGTGTCAATAAAACACCAAAAATCATTTTCATCATTTATTCAATTTACGTTTCATGGTATCATCATTATCATGTAATCTACGATCAACTATAATATAATCAAAAAAAAAATTAATTCATTACCATATTCAACCAAGGATTGAATCATGGAAAAATGACATTGTTGACATCGAAAGAGTGTATTTTCATGATAATACTACAAAGTTAAATCACTAGATGTTTTTACTAGAGTAACAATAAATGTTTCCAACCATAAAATATTAAAAGCTAAATGTTTAACTGGAATGACTTCATCATGTTTTAAAGCACCTGCTAAATTTCGAATAATATCTTGAAAACCACCATTTCGATTTGTTTTCTAATCAATTAAATCAAATGAAATTAAATACTTGTTGAATTAATTGTAATAAATCACGTTGTTGTTTACGAAAGAATAATTCCCTTTTAGCAATATTAGCTTCTTTTTGTAATTGTAATATTCTTAACGTTTCTGCTTGTGAAGCTTCATAAACATTCTAATCATTAGATTAAAAACAAGCATTTACTTGAGAAATTACTCCAATAAATAAATTGGAAATGATAAAATTTCCAATGAATATCAAAATAATTGAAACAAACCATGCACCATCATAACCTGCCATTCGTAATCGATCTTGATGTTTTAACCATCCATCTCCACAAATATAGACCCATATTGTAAAAAATGAATTAGATAATGTATGCCAATCATTAAATGCATTTCCATATGTATTATCAATACCAAATATAAAATGTCCAAAAATTCCTAATATAAAGATCAACATGATAGCCAATAGAATCACATCAACAACTGATGTTCTCATCGTATAAATTAATGCATTCACTACTAATTCCAAACTACGTATCAATGGAATAATACGAAAAATTCGAACTATTTGTAATCCTAATCATCAATTTCTTTTATAATTTGATAATTACCTTTAAGTAATCTTAAACCGATATAGGTACTGAAATAAGGATACGCATTTTCAAATACAATAACCTATCGTGTTATTCTTCAATATTACCACAATCATATTCAAGACAACAAATAAATCAAAAATATTATATCCAGATTGAAAGTATTTGATTTCGTATGCTGTTATACGTAGAAATAGATCAAAAATGTAGAATGTGAGAGCTAATAATTTGATAATTTCATTCGCATTGATACTTTGGTTAAATGGTGTATATTACATGGATTGTCCATCAATATTGTTGTAATGGTTACTGGTTGTGACATCAGCTTCATACAGTAGACGGGATACATCTATTATAACAAGCGCGAATAAAAGATAAGAGTAGATGTCAGACTATGTGTTTTAATTTCATCAACCTACCTCTACAATTGAAATCAAAAATTGTCTCCAAAGTGATTGATCCTTTTGCTACTATTAATCTTGCCATGTTCTTGATCATACCTGGATTATGGTCATTTAATTAGTGTGTAAACAATCGCGTCTCCTCTTTTTCTAAACTGCCATTCAACCGTATTTTGTCATTTAAAAATAGTAAAATCAACAATAAAAAAACAGACAAAAATTAGTTTAATGGAAAATTCATCGTTTATTTAAATGAATTGTTTAGCGAAATCTCCAAGAACCTCTTTGATCTTCTTGTCAGTCTCTGGGGAAATAGCATTTTCCTTCTTGATGGCAGCGAAAATTTCTGGAGCAGTAGCGTTGACATGTGGGATAAGGGCGGCTTCAAAAGTGGTGACTTTGTTGACTGGGATCTTGTCAAGGAATCCATTGACACCAGAGTAGATAATAATAACCATATGTTCAACTGGAAGAGGAGAATACTGGTTTTGTTTTAAAAGTTCAGTAAGACGGGCACCACGGTTCAGTAAGAATTGAGTGGAAGCGTCCAAATCGGAACCGAATTGAGCAAAAGCAGCGACTTCACGATATTGAGCAAGGAAAAGTTTCAAGGAACCAGCAACTTGTTTCATGGCCTTAACTTGAGCAGCAGATCCGACACGGGAGACGGAAAGACCGACATTAATAGCAGGTCGGTTACCCTTGAAGAAAAGTTCGGCTTCCAAGAAAATTTGTCCATCAGTAATGGAAATAACGTTAGTTGGGATATATGCAGACACATCACCACCTTGGGTTTCAATAACAGGAAGAGCAGTCATGGAACCACCACCAAAGTTCTTGTTCATCTTGGCAGCACGTTCGAGTAAACGAGAGTGAAGGTAGAAAACATCACCAGGGTAAGCTTCACGACCTGGTGGACGACGAAGTAACAAAGACATTTGACGGTAAGCAACAGCTTGTTTAGACAAATCATCATAGATGATAAGGGAGTGCATACCGTTGTCACGGAAGTATTCACCCATAGCAGCACCAGAGTAAGGAGCCAAGAATTGAAGTGGAGCAGCGTCAGAGGCGGTAGCAGCAACAACAATAGAGAACTTGAGACAATCGTTTTCTTCCAAAGTTTGAACGAATTGAGCGACAGTGGATCGTTTTTGACCAACAGCAACGTAGACACAGAAAAGCTTGGCGCCTATAGATTAATTCATTTTTTTAAAAATACTTTCGATGCTACCAGCATGTGCCTTTCTTTGGTTAAGAATGGTATCAAGAGCGACAGCGGTTTTACCAGTTTGACGATCACCAATGATCAATTCACGCTGACCACGACCGATAGGTACCATGGAATCAATACATTTGATACCAGTTTGCATAGGTTCGTTGACAGAAGCACGAGGAATAATACCAGGAGCCTTGACTTGCACACGCTGACGTTTAACGTTAGAAAGTGGACCCTAAAAAGTTAGTTTGCTATTTCTTTTCATTTGCAATCATGCATTGTAGAGTCTTGGTCAAGATTGGAAAACCAATGGTCAGAAGTGATTTGGCAATAGAGTTCCAAACTACATTCTTTAACAAGAAACAGCTTTGCTGTTGTCGATGAATAGGGTGATGTTGATAAACAGCTTTGCTGTTGAACAGAAATGTGTCATTTGAGGAGGTGAAAAAATGAAAAGTACCTTTCCATCAATAGGGTTTCCAAGAGCATCAACGACACGACCGAGAAGACCAGCACCGACAGGGACATCGACAATGGAACCAGTTCTCTTTACGATATCGCCTTCCTTGATGAGACGATCGTTACCGAACACTACGATACCAACATTGTCAGCTTCCAAGTTCAAAGCTTGACCCTAAAAAGGTTAATGAGGGGGAGAGTACCTTGACTCCTGAGGAGAATTCCACCATCTCTTCAGCTTGGACATTCTTAAGACCGTAAACACGGGCAATACCATCACCAATGGAGAGTACTCTACCGGTTTCTTGAATATCGAAAGACTTATCGGCACCCAAGATACGTTCTTCCAAGATAGAAGAGACTTCAGAAGTCACTAAAGATTAGTAAAGCAAAAGGGTACTTGGCTTAGCAGCGAAAACGACTCTAGAGGTAGAGAAGGAACGGGCAAGGGCAGCTCGGTTCTAATATGAGATTATGAGAGAGTACCAAGGAGCGAAGTGCAGGCGCGAGTCGATTAGTTCTGAACATCGAGATTGCAAGACAGAAAAAAATTTATTTTAAAAAGTCTTTTAATCCGTCACTTCAGCCACACCAAGAGTTCATGTTGATCTTTTATTGCTAGTTACTGGTTAGTACCATTTGATACTCGTAGTGGAGTATTGACTCATGTCTTAGCATACGTTAGTTATAAGTAGAATTGTACAACGAGAATGGACAAATAAGTACTTATATAATATGTTTTATTGAGAAGTATTAATAGAAATATCTACTATACGTAAGACAGTATGATGGGATTGATTAGTAACGTACTTGTCATCACCACTTACTTTCCAATGTCTTCTAGTGATTGGTTTAGCTTGAGTATGTTCTAATACCACAGCTTTCATATTAAAGTAAGCAGGTAATATATAAGGATTTCCTACCAAAGAACCTTTTTCAGAACCAATTTCCCTTACTCTATCTAATTGAATTACATCACCGATAGCCAAGTCATTCATTCTCATAGTGATGATGATATCTGATACAGCAACATGAAAAGGTTTTGATTTAATTTCAGCGATAGCGTAAAAAGATTTTGAATTAGCGAGAGATTGTAAAGCATCGATAGTAGTTTTTGAGTGAGTAGTAGGAGGAACGAAAGGTTGTTTTTGCTTTGCATTGAAAGTAGGGTAAACAGGTAAGGTATAAGTAGGTTTCACTTTGATAGTATTTCGTACTGATTGTAGTGTCCTGTTCATTATTTTTTTTTTTACAAAATCTGGTTGGTAGAAAATCACCCCTAACCCTAATCTAATAACCCTAATTTCTTTACTACAATGACTTCAGCTGCTCGTCCTACTTTCTTACCTGCTATTGGTGGTCACTCTCTAAGAGATACTGGTGCTGGTCCTTCAACTTTAAAAAGTGCAAAGGACTTGGCTTCTCATACAAAACTAAAATTTCGGTTAGTATTCTATATCTAATATTCCAGTACAAATTTAAATCAGGATACTAGCGACTTAAAAGCAAAACTAATTCAAAAAGAAAATGAATATAAACTAAAACTTAAAACAAATAGTAACTTGCATAATATAACAATTAGTCGACTCTTCTTCAAAAGATATAGAAAATAACAAATTCATTCAATTACAAAACTTGGATGCGGATGATACAGATGATGATGACGGAGATCTAGAGGATTCAGATTCAGATTCTGGTATTCTACTTTATCTCACATTTAGATGATGAAGATGATACTGCAGAACTCTTGAGAGAATTAGAGAAAATTAAACATGAACGTTTACTAGAACAACAACGATTGGAAAGAGAAGAAAAGGAAGCTGAGGAAAGAGAAAAGGAAGAGAAGGCTATGACTGGAAATCCTTTGTTGAATGCAGATGCCATGGAGGATGGGACTAATTTCACTGTCAAAAGAAGATGGGATGAAGATGTTATCTTTAAAAATCAATCCAGAGGAGTTCCTGAAGTTCCAAAGAAACGTTTCATTAATGATATGTTACGTTCTGACTTTCACCGTAAGTTTATGGATAAATATGTTAAATAAATGTTGCTCTTATTCTACCATCATTATTATCATTAGTACATAATCGTTGGACTCTTGGTGGTTGTAAAGTATGTTATTCTAGTTTGAGTTCAAGTGTTGACCATGAAAACCATTCAGATCATTCTATTTCACAACCGGTTATATAAAACATATCAACCATTAGTGCTTTGTGTAATGCCCATTGTCAAATCTACCTTACAAAATAGACACTCATCCAATGTGTTCAAGTCTGACTCCATTTTCGTGTTCCCTAATTAAAAAATGTCACAAATACTAGACATGATCATTGGGAAAGTAATTCCCAAACGATAAACTAATCAAAAAGAAACTAACACCAGAAGAACAAGTAAAGAAATGGAGATCCTCCATCAGAGCTCAAGAACGAGAATTAGATAAACGGATTCGAAGTATTGACGCAGAACAAATTAAAGCTACCAAACTGATTAAACAAGCTGCTAAACGTAATGATGTCGCTTCTTGTCGTATTTTAGCTAAAGAAGGTTCGCTTCTTTTATTCATTGTTTAGGTATTGACTATTGCTTTTTGATGTATTAGGTGAGAATTCAAATAACTAAACTGTTTTAGGTTTGAATTTACATATATATATATAATTATTCAGGTTCGTTGGATGTTCATTAATGAATAGGTTGATTTTAATCAAAGCTTATTGTTTAGGTTTCGAAACTAACATGTTAATTCTTAGGTTCAACTTTAAAGAGTTTAATAATATAGGTACTAATCAACCGCAATTAATGTCAAAGGTTAACAACAACAAATAATTAACCCTACAGTTGTTAATAGTAAAAAAGCAAAGAATCGTATCATCACGTCCAAAGCACAACTAAATTCACTCGTTATGAGTATGCAACAACAATTAGGTACATGGCACCCACTAACAGCCATTAGCTGTAGCAAAAGTAACAGGAGTATTGCAAAAAAGTACAGAAGTGATGAAAGTTGTAAATAAATTGATGAATTTGCCAGAAATTAGTAATACAATGCGCGACATGTCGATGGAAATGATGAAGGTAAGAAGGATAGTGTTAAGAAGTAGGCTGGAGTCATTGAGGAGATGATGAATGATACATTGGAGGCTGCAGATGAGGATGAATTGGAAGAAGAGGCTCAAGAGGAGGTTGATAAGGTCTTGTCCGAACTAACAGATGGATTACTTGGGTTGGCTAAACCAGATCATGACTTGGTAATTTTATTCTAATTGATTTTTTGTAGCCTGTTGTTCAAAAACAAAAGGCAAAGGCAGAAGATGATGCAATGGAGGCTAGACTGAAAGCCTTACAATCGGCTTAGTGTCAAATATATCTTGTTATGTCCCTTCATACTTTTTGGAGAGAATTAAATATTAAGCTTTTTTTATTATGACTGATTTAGAATCCATTGAAATCTATCAGAGTACCAGTTTTAACATACACACCCGCTCGATTTCCCGTCACATTATCTTTTACTACCAACATATCATACCCATCACGAAACCAAGCCTGTTCCTGTCCTGGTAGCACTGTAAACCAATCATCATTCCCACCTGCATATTTCGTCATGAAAGCTTCCTGTTAGTAGATGGACAACATACCTTCAATGGGTTTATCTGATTGATTCTTGAGTAGAATGATATCCTGGGTAGTATCTTTACATTTGAATTGAGAGGTGATATGCATTCCAGGACCACGATATGTGAGTTCAACACCGGGGAGGACGTAGATTCCAGATTGAATGCCATCAATATGTTTGACTACCAATATTTCCCAACCATCTCTATCCCAAATCTCGTCATATCCACGTTCCACCAGGAACCAATTATCTGTTCCTCCATTGTAATTCGACATGAAAACTAAACGGTCAACATTATTCGAAAATGGTGAAGTTTTCATGCAGTTGATAAAGATGATGTACAATTACCTTCTATATCTTCTTTGCTTTCGTTGACCAGCACTATTCGGTCCGGTTGTCCTAGCTTAAGACTGAATGGTGTTGAACTGTTGGGTTTTAATGGTGACATTGTAAAAATTAGAATTAGACGCGAATTTTTTAACCTTGTTTGAATAATTGATCCGATTGATACCGATCAATGATTGCTTGATTAAAGTAAGACAAATGTTATGGTTTTATAAATTCATAAATTATCCAAACCATTAATTACATAACAATTGAATCCATAAGAATACAAAACCATTTATCGAGATGAATATTATAATTTAAAAAAGACATTCATTTTAGTGACAAGGTGAATAAGTGATTGGATTTCATAAGGGTAAGACAGTTGACTGGACAAACTCAACTTTCAAAAACCAGAGTTTTTTTAGAATGAAACGAACCACATCTGATTCAACTCAAGAAAGTGTCAAACGAATCAAGAATGGATCGGAACAAGGTTCTTCAGATTCAGAATCAGAATCAGTACATGAATGAGAAAATTTAACTTACAGGAATCTAACTTGGAGTATTCTCAATCAATTGATACAAATTCTGCAAACCATGGATTAGGAACTATCGAATATATATCACTGACAAATTTCATGTGTCATAGTCGATTAGAATTGTCTCTAGGTCCGAAACTGAATTTCATTACTGGTCAGAATGGAAGTGGTAAATCAGCAGTATTGACGGCTTTAACGGTTGCCTTGGGTGGTAAGGCTACATTTACAAATCGAGCATCATCAATTGGAAATTTGTTGAAAGAAGGTCAAGATATTGGTGAAGTGATTGTCAAGATTCGGAATAAAGGTCCTGATGCTTATAAACCAGATGTGTATGGAGATACCATTACAGTAGTTCGTACCATTGTTCGTACTGGGTTGGGAACTTCAGGCTACAAGATCAAAGGCCAATCAGGTATTTTTCATTGTAGACTTACATTTAGGGAGAATTATCAGTACGAAACATGAAGATTTACAAGCTATATGTGATCATCTTCAGATTGAGGTATTGGTAGTGATTCTCATTTTTTAGGTTGCCAACCCAATGGCCATTTTGACTCAAGATAATGCTAGAGGATTTTTATCCAATAGTACACCGAAAGATAAATACAATGTAACTTTATCAATTTCTAATACAAGTTTTTCTTACGTGGGACACAGCTCGAAAAGTTGGCAAAGGATTATAAACAATTTGATGATAAGATGGAACAAATACAAATATCTTTACAAAAAAAATCAGAAGTATGGATAAAATGTGGTTAAATATAGATGCTTCCTGATTTGAAGGAGGAATTAGATACCATGAACAAACGATGGGATGTATTTTAATTTAAATTCATGTATAGGATATGGAAAAAGCTAAAGATATGGAAGCTCGTGTCAATGAACTTCAAGCCGAGCAAATCTGGTCAAAAGTAGAATTACTTGAAAATGTAACAATAAATCCTTACAATAATGATTTAGAAAACTGATAAACAACGCCAAAACAAAGATAATGTGGGTGAAAAAATCAAAGAAGTAACAGTTCGAATTGATCGAATCAATGAAAGTCTTCAAGGTTATCAACTAGTGAATCGAAAATTGAGAAAACAACTTGATGATGAAAAATCAACATTGACTCCATTAACGGATGAAGAAAAATCATTGATTCAAAACCTCCAACAACAAAAGAATTTAATTATTGAACAGAAACGGTTGAAGGAACCGCTGTTGAATGATATCAATGAGTGTAAAGAGAGTCAAAGTCAAGTCATTTATCGTTATGACCAAGAAATGAAAAAATTAAACGTCGATCATCGGTAATGAATTTTAAATACTAATTCAAAAGTGCACAACGAGATGCACATGATCAAAAGATGAAAGATTATGAAATGAAAAAAGAAGATAATATAGCACGTCAATCACAAGTACGATATCTGAATGTTTATTATAGATCACCAATGATATTCAACTGTTGGAAGAAGAGGGTGAGGATATGAATAGGAATCGATTAGATTTGGAACGAGAATTGAATCAGGCCGAAAATACTTATCGGCATAGTACCCAGAGATTGAGAGAATTAGAAGCTAGTAGCCGTGATTCCATCAACTCATATGGTCAAGGGATGAGCCAGCTCTTACGTGATATCAACTCTAAACGATGGAAAGGAAACAAACCGATTGGCCCTTTTGGTAACAGTCACAACTTTTAATCAACTCAGGTTTATTTTTAAAACTAAAAGATTCAAAGTTTCATAATTTAATTGAAACATACCTCAATTCACAGTTGAATTCGTTTGCGGTTGAAACTCAAGATGATATTCGTGAACTCCAAAGTCTAATAAATCGACATCGAGTGTAAGTATCATGATATTGATGTTTAGGAAATCTCAAATATACAAATATTCAAATGTATCAAATTTCGATTTCTCAACTGGGCAACCTTCGCGCAACTTGCGAACAATGCTTGATGCGTTACAGATCGACAATGATATTGTCTTGCAACAACTGATTATCACAGCCAGTATTGAGAAGGTGGTGTTGGTGGATAGCCATGCTGATGGTGATGATATTGCCGCAAGAGGGTACCCTGAAAATGTTGTTGCTGTGTTTTCCAGCGATTGTTACCAATTTGGAAGCAGAAATGGCGGTTTGTCTAGTGATCCCATGACTATGTATCGAGGTTCCCCACGTCTCACTCATGATTTCAGTGTGATTATCAAGTTTGGTTTTATCATTAATTGCTAGTGAACAAAAAGAGGTGGTGGAATTGCAAAAAGCTGCAGTACAGAAACTTCGATATCAACTTGATCAAGTCCATAGCAAGCTTGGAGATATTGGGCGTAGAAGAGAAACATTAATTGTAATTGTTTGGGTTGTTAACTATAGATTCAACGATGTACTCTTGAACGAGAAACTAGAGAAATCGAGCTGAACTTGGAATCACTCAGAGGCGAAAGTCCAGAGGCTGAAATGGCAGTATTAGAAACCCTCTCTGGTTTGAAAAAGGAAAACGAGCATAAGATTGAGGGTTTCGAATCGCAATTGGGTCTATTAGAGGACCAAATTAACCAGTTGGTAATGAAATACAAAGACGATCGCGTTATTCTGCAGAATATCCGTGATCAAATTGCGAAGAAAAACGAAGCTTTGAATGCTATAGTAACTCAATTAGATGAGAATGACACTGGTCTAGCTAAAGGTGCCAGTCAAATTCAATTTTATGAAAACAAAAAGGCTTCCTATCAAGCTGAATATGATGAAGCAGAAGGGCGGCTTCAAGAATTGCAACAGACGGTGGCCACTCAGATTGACCTTTGTCTACAGTACGGGGACAGAGTTGCCGTCACGAAATCACCAGAAGAAATTGAAGCAGAGTTACGCAAAGTGCGAGCATTTTTGAAAGAAAAAGAAAAAGAGTATCAAAACTATATCATTTAACAATAGGTTCGGTAGTAAACAGGCGTACTACACTAAATTGGTGGCCAAAAGGAAGGCATACCAAGAAGCTCGTGACTATATTCTTGGGTATGAAAAATTGATGGAGTATATTCACCGAGTACAACGAAAGAGGCGAAAAAGATACGAAGCATTTAAACAATACATATCTACAAGAGCCAAACGACTCTTTGCCGAGTTGATCAAAAAGCGTGGCTATCGCGGAGTCTTGGAATTAGATCATGATCAAGAAACTCTTCATTTGAAAGTAGATGTTAATAACAATGGGTTGGAAAGGTCTCAATCAGCTGATGATGTGGACAAAAGAGATCCAAAGACACTATCCGGAGGGGAAAAATCATATTCTACAGTTTGCTTGCTCTTGGCACTTTGGGAATCAATGTCATCGCCATTTAGAGCATTAGATGAGTTTGATGTTTATATGGTAAGAATGAAACGTAGTACTGAACAAATATTAGGATGCAGTCAATCGTCGTTTAGCAATTGGATTAATGGTAGAAAATGCCAGAGAACCAGATAATTCATCCCAGTATATCTTGATTACACCACAAAACATGACGTAAATTTTTATTTTAATTGATTCTCTAGTCATATATCAGGTAGTGATTTAAGAATCTTAAAGATGCAACCACCAGAACGTAACCAACCAACCATTGACTTTACTCGGGCACAATAGAAAAAAAAGCTGTAATTGGAAATCTACATCAGGAATAAACCATTTTAAATCTTTTTGATCAATTGCTCCTAATCTGTGCATGTGAAACGATAATGTGGGAGATTACGGTTTTTCAGTCAAACCCAAGCCAATCACGTGAATAGTAAACACAAGTTCTCTTATCAATAAAAACTAAGTTCTACTTGGAGATTCAAGAATGGAAGGCAGACAAAGAGCTGCAGAAACCGGTACAAATCAAACAGAGAATGGACACTCAAGGTCAATCCCAGTATCCCCTCCTGTTCAGTTGCCAATTGACATGCGCCAGAATTATGGATCATTCAATAATATGGGAGTGTCTCATCGTTCAATTGCAACTTCAAGACAAACTTCAACGCCTTCTATGTCTTGGACTTCTAGTTACAAAAGAGGTATTTGAAGTCACTAATATAAGCGTCCATGTTTAATCACTTCAGAGACAGAGCCCCATCATTGGTTGTGGATCCTAATGACGAGGAGTACGGAGAAGCATTAGATAACCAGAATATTGAATGGCAGTCTGATAGTGTTAGTCATGAGCAACCTGCAATTCGACCACCATTGATCCCTCAATGTGTTCCCATTATTGAGAATGAAGAAATAATCGAAGAAAGTGATCCATTGCTAACAACTGTTATCTTGGAAGAAGCAAAATCATCCTTTGCACAGTCTCTCTTTAACTCCGTAAACATTTTGTAATTTCTTTTGTCATTGATCATGCCAGAATGGGAATCGGCTTATTGTCACTTCCTTTTGCATTCAACATTACAGGATGGGCTGTAGGTTTAGTTTTACTCATAATATTTGGATTAATTACACATCATACTGGAAGATTATTGGAGAAATGTTTAAATTATCGCCCACCGAACGGAAAATGTGCTCAAACTTATGGAGATTTAGGTCAAAATGCATTTGGAACTACTGGAAGGACTGTGATTTCCATATTATTCTTTTTGGAACTTATCGCCGCATCTGTAGCACTTGTCATTCTTACTTCAGACTCGGTTGTGGCAATTTTCCCAGAACTAGATCTAATCACAGTAAAATGTGTCATGGTTTTACTGGTATTTCCAACAACTTTGCCAAAATCTCTTTCAATTGCATCATACGGCTCATTGGTTGGGATCATTGCACTAGTGAACCTGTTGGCAGTGTTGTTTTATGATGGATTAAGTAATTATTCGTCTCCAGGATCTCTCTGGACTCCCGCTGAAACTTCATTGTTACCTCTTGATTGGTATCCAGTTCCTTTAGCGTTTGGATTGTTAATGGCCGGGTTTTCAGGTAAATCTATAGAAAGGCTGACACTCAGGGCATTCGGTATTCCCAAATATATATAGAGATATGCAGAAACCAGAAGAATATCCCGCTTTGTTAAACTACACATACGTTATTGTTATGACATTGTATATCTTGATTGCTGCTGCAGGCTATACCATGTTTGGAATAGATACGAAGGAAGAAGTAAACATTTAACCGAGTTTATAAGTTTTAGATCTCCCAAAATTTGCCCCTGGTTCCAACTTTTAACAAATTACTCAACCGGATCACGGTTATGCTTATTTCATTTAATCCAGTTACAAAATATCCATTGAGTCTAAGTCCAATTAATTTTCAATTAGGTAAAATTGTATAATTAACTGTTCCAGAGCAAAGTGTAACACTCACTAAAGCAACTAACGTCAATCGATTCGTGTTATGTGCAATTTCTTCTTCTGCTATCTTAGCAATAGCTGTGAAATTTCCTCAATTTCACACCATGATGGCTCTATTAGGATCATTATTTTCCTTTACCGTATCAGTTACATTCCCGTGCATGTGTTACCTTGTAATGTACGGTAAGTCAATCAGTGTATTTGAATATGCTATTGAACTATTGCTTATTACTATTGGGATCGCTTGTGGCATCGTGGGGACAATTTGGGTATACCTATCTCTATGATTCATTACATACATTGGATTATATTTTTGGGCAATCTTAGTGTTTAAATATAATTCTAATAGAAGTATACATATTATTGATTTTCTCACTGAGTTGTTCATATTTATTCTATTTATTACCAATTGAAATCTGAGGTACTTTTGGCATTTTAACAGTTTTAGTAGCTGGTTTTGCTTTCTCTGGTGCTTTATATTCCTCCCTCACAAACGATGTCATTGGATTGAACATTTTCCGACGATCAGCAGTTCCCAAGTCTTTGATGTTTCCAGGTATGATATAAGTTGCATGACAGTCCCTCAAAGAAGATTTAGTTAATCTAGGGAGAAGCTGCCGTCTTTCTTCATCTTCTTCATATGTGGTTAATACATTTTGTACATCATCATCTGGATCTAACTGAACATGTTGATAGTTATGATGATATGGCTCGGTCGAGAATGGTACATTTAAAATATTCTTGAAATCTCCTGTAGGCTCCCGGTTTCTTGTGCTCAAATATTCTGGTTCTGGTGTGTGCTTCAATGGCAAAGTTGCGTACATCGATTTCTTCGAACCTTTTTTGTTACGTTTTTCTATGGTTTGTGACTGAATAAATTGCGTATTTTGTGTATTTGGTACTTGCTTTGGTGCCTTCTTTTTCCTTGATTTTTGGTGCTTCTGACGTCGTTCGTCTTTTTCGGCAGTTTGTATAAACTTTCTCATATACTGATAGTCACTTTGAATTTCTGCATACACTTCTGCAAACGCTATCGATGTGTACTTAAATAAAAATGATATACGCTTCACAAACGTTGAATGTGGAGACTTTGCCCTTGGAGTATTCAGTAACATTTTGACAGTTGGATGTGTTTCTTTTGAGGCTCTATCGATCATTACTTCACGTGCTATTAATCCATAAGTACCAATTCTGTACTGCTGATATACTTCAATTAATGCAACCACAGCAGCGGCACGTACCATCCAGCTATTGTCGTTTGAATCATTCTCATCATCTGCATCAAGTGGTTCAGATTCATTCGTATCAGCATCTCCGTAGTTTAATGCTGGTATGAGCCCATTTTCTAAGACATACTTTCGAATTGATACAGAAGAAGAACTGCATGTAACTGTCCCTAAACAAAGTATTGATGTGTAGTGCCATTGCCAATGTAAATGAGAGAGCATTTTGGTCAAATGCACAAATTCAATACATGCTATCATGTCTAGTGCGGCAGCAGTACCCATCAATTTGATTAATTTTTTTCCTAATAGCCTAGCTTAGTTAGTTATATTTTTTAATACCATTCTTGAGAATTTCTAAGCCCTTCCATGATATGCAGCAATTGACCTTGTATATCTTTAAATTCTTCCGAAGGTGCCATTCTCATGACTTTTGTTAAAATTGACACACCAACATCCAAAGCAACCTCTTTTTTTGATTTACCTTGCCGAAAAGCAACATTTTGCAAATCATGCACCTAATCTTGTCAAAATGATAATGTAGATTACATGTTCTGCAATTCCTGACATCAACTGAACGATATATGGATCGCCTGTTTTGAGCAATGATAGATCTTCCAATAAGCACTCGTATGATTGGTCCATTAATGAAGATGATTGAACAGATCTCCCAATATCTTCTATATATTCCAATCTTTGTAATGTCAAATACAAACACTACAAAAGTCAACATAATCAGGTTACGGTCAATAGATTCTCGAGACATACGTCTACTTCGGATCTAGCTATTTCATCATCTGGTGTATCTGGTTTATGGCGCGCTGAATCGTACCCATTCCTTGATCTTCGTGCATCCACAATATGTCTCATCATCTGAACCAATTCCACCCAAAGCATTTGTAAATGCATAATCTCGTGATCGCAAGCGGATAATGTGTTTGTATCTAATGCTTCGCAAAGCAGTAACAATGCACTACTTCGAATAAACTGTGATTTACATCTGGCAAGCATCAATGCCGATATACGAGCTTCTGCTGCAAATTTCCGATTCTTTTCTATTGCAATTGTATCATCTGTTGGAATTTCTGGTTTTAGAGATGTTAATTTTGATTTTTGGGGATGGTTTTTGAATATAAGGTTGTCTCCATATGATAATACATCTGTATTTTTTGATATTCTCTCCCGAATGGTATCTACCCGATGATTATCTGTGATTTTAGAACTCAATATTAATGTCTCTAGTCGAGCTAATATATCCCGACACGCATTCTCGCACTCGGCTTTTTTATCGCTTGTGTCAGCACCATTATAGTATTTCACCAATTGAGCAATTGAGGAAGGAACTGTTACTCGTACATAAGATGCTAATGGTCTGATTCCTAAAGGTGTCTCCACAACTTCACGATCTGTATCAGCCGTTCCTCTCATTCGAGCAGTATGATTGATGGGATACATTGCAGGATTTCCATCCATTTGCTTGTGTGCATTTTGCATTTTCCAGGCATGCTGTACTAAGATTGTAACATGACCCATCAATTTTAATAGATTGTTGACAAAGTGGGGTGATATCATCCAGATACAAATAACATTACAAACAACTGGACATATGAACTTTACAAACAGCTACATACTCTGAACTTGTACTAATATATGTATTTATTACTAGTGACTGGCATATATCATGTTTTATCCAGATAAGTATTTGTTGTCCTCAAAAGAGATTGTTATTTAGACATTCTTAAACAAATAGTTATATCACTAGTACAACGAATATAGTTGAAAAAATCTTGGAATTGAATACTGTGTGATTTTTTTACATGAAAATGACAAAGTTAGTTTAAATATGGTTAGCTTACAATTCTTTTCAAGAAAGGGTCGTGTGGCGCAATGGTTAGCGCGTCAGACTTCGAATCTGGAGGCTGTGGGTTCGAATCCCATCTCGATCTTTCTTTTTGAAAATTTTTTCTGGGAACATCGGTCCACTGGCAATTCATTTTGAACGAAAAATGGAAGATTACTACGACGATGATCATGGTATCAATAAAAGCATTAACAATACACATTTTGTGTGGATTATAATTTAAAGAATGTTAGACGCAACACGTAAAACACACGAGGATTTATTTCATGGTTATTAGAGACCAACTAATTTCGCAATGGAAGCTCTCAATTTAGGTACTATCCACCTTTGATATACAACCAAAGTTGCATATATTCAATGTTAGTCATGTTATAGAGGCAAACTTACCATATTCACGTCATTTCACTGTGTTTCAACTTGAGAAGCCTATCAATATGCCTAAAAAATTCTGTAACAGATAACTTCTACTTTGTAAATATGTTGAATAATTATAAGACATCTCGAATAGTTCTTGGGTTCTTCTTGGTAACGTTTGCTGTTATGGTTCCAACAATGGTGGTTTTAGATACAAAGTAACTATTTGGAAGTTTAATGTTATAGCCAAGGAAACCAGAAGGCACAAACTGTCTTTAATGCAACCGACATTGATGTCTTTGCTCCTCCTCCTGCAAATTTCAATGGACTATTTATTAGTTGTAATGTTACCAATATTGATACCGCCAATTCATTATTTAAAGCAAGATTTATCATAACACCAGTTGGGAAATTGGCTCTCAATGGGAACGATCCAGTGTTCAAAAGGCCTGTTACACCTATAAATGCGATAATCGGATCAAAGGTGGTTCAATTCCCTGCTAATCAGCCAATTACAGCACAGAGTAAAGTTTCCCTTGTCTAATTATTTAAGGTATCGATTTGGCATTTAGTGCCAGCAATGTAAATAAGTATCCTTTCGATAGATTTGAATCAGTGTTTACATTGACGGCAAGTAGTAACAGGTATTTTTTCCCCAACATTTATCAATCTAGTTCAAATGTCCCAATTGCTTTTGCCATTGTAGGGACAATTCAATCTATTCGAATTGTGGCCGAGATAGTTAACGATGTGATTGGAACGGCTTCTATCGTGAATGTAGATCTACTTGGATTTCGGTCATTTACAGTACAGTTTTTCTCAATATTTATTCTTGTGTGTATGTGGATCTTATCCTTTACAGTATTTATCTTGTCTGTCACTTTGTGGTTTCGTGATAGAAAGGTTGAACCTCCAACGATTGCTATTACCACTTCATTATTATTTGCATTACCAGCTGTTCGAAACACACAACCTGGAATTCCTAGTATAGGGTATGATTCCTATAATATTGATATGTAGGTGTACAGTAGATTTAGCAGGATTCTTTTGGAATATGTTTCTGGTGATGGTTAGTTCAGTGCTTCTAATGACTAACTATATTCATAAATATCAACGTGATGGCTCTTCTAAATTTGTCTAATAAAATCACATTTGCACACTATTTAGCAGCTTCAGTCACATAGTGAAGAATTTTAAATACACTTCAAGTATATTTGTATCTTTGTGAATTATTTGGTTGAATGAATTGAAAAACAATTGAGTTCTAAGGAATTGAAATGAAAATTTTCTCATTTCTATGTCAAAGTCTAGGTCAAGGTCATCCAGTAATGTCCCGTAATAATTGTATATTAATATTAGAGTCAAGAAAGGTGCAGAGTTCATTTATCGATTGAGATACAAAAATGATTTACCATTAGTACCATTTGATCCAAAATTATTGGCATATCCTCACCCCAAAGATCGTCATTATTGTTATAAGGAAACTTCACTACTTGCTACTCGAAAATTTGATTTGATTCATCCAGATGGAGAGCAAGGATTGGGTTGTAACCCACTTCAGTTGGGGTTTTTGGAACACGAACTTCGAAATCCAAATTGTAATCATCATTAGGTTTTTAACGATTTGAATTTTATAGATTTATACCAAGCAAATACTGATAGTCTGGATCCTGAAGATAAAGCGTTACTTGTTCCACCTGTAGATAAACGTGCCACTCAAAAGTCAGCTAATATTCTGTCTTGGCAGAGAAGAACTTTGTATGTTTCAAATGCACGAAGCAAATATGGAAAAGCAACTTCGGAAATTGAACCCAAGTACAATGGAATCGAACCACTAATTATAGGGCTATCAAAGATTCAAAAGTCATGGAGAGACTTGATTTATCATTTGAAAACCAAGTTAATTTCATTAAAAATTCTTTTGACTTGGCCAAAAAAGCAGATTTAAAATCATTAAAACACCCAAAGAATCCAGAACTCACAGCAACCGAAATATTTCCTATCTTTCCAGATTTCGAATTTTGGAGTACTCCTTACTTCTTGTCTACATATGATCAAGATCCTATTAATAAGTCTGTACTGGTATGTCTAATTGCATTCGGTGAACCATTAGAATCTGAATCCAGAGGATCACGTTATTGCATTAGAAGAGTCTTTGTTGAAACCTATTAGGAACAACACCGAAAATTGGCTAACGTACTACGCACCAACAGCTGCTTCTGTGGAAAAGCTTAAGCGAAAGAGGAAATTAGAAGATGAAGATTTTGTAGACGATCAAGTATATACAGTTTAGTTTACTCTATAGGAATATGAACTATCATTTCAAAAAGATTTTGATCAAAAGATTGAACCATCATCTACCTATCCTTTCTTCTTGGAGTTACGTGAAGATCAAGGTGGTGCCTTTTACAGTACCATCAATAATCATTTGAAATTGAGAAAGAGACGGGCATTAGTAAAGCGGTTTTATTAATCTATAGAGTAAACAAGATGCATACTATGAAGATGAAGCTCAAAAACACACCAGAGTGCTGTTGACTCATCGTAAACTGAAAGCAGTGGAAAAACAACAACGATATGCAAGAATGAAAGAATTGATTGAGGTTGATGGACACGAAATTTTAGCAGCTTATGAAGAAGCACTATTAAATGACCCGGAAGATTTAGAAGAGAACGGAGATAATGATTCACCTAAACAGGACATACCAATCACAGATGAGTTAGATTTATGATATGAATAATATAACTGCCAATTTCCAAGTACTTCTATTTGTCTATTGTAAATCGAGAATATTCACGATGAAACTCAGTCACTTGTTTGATGTGTCACATTCAGTAAAATATTTTAAAAATTTCTTCAGTACCATCTTTTACTTTATAGAAACCAATGTCATTCATCAGAAACTTTGCTGGATTAAGAGGTTTACCTGATATCTTCACAGTAAGATTATGCTGCCGACTAACGTTAGAATTTAACGGTCTCAAAAACTGCATACCAATTTCCTACCATTCTGGTGTCTCAGCCTCACAAGTTATCCAATATTCGCTACATAGATTTTAAAAATGCAGATAAGGTGGAACGAACTTGGTTAGAACAACGTCAATCACAATTGCAACAACACCACCTGTTTTGGAAAGAGAACAATATTAAGTTTTTCAAACAAAAGCAAGAATTCATCGACAACAGTAAATGTTTTGTTTTTCTAATTGTAGATGGTGGGAGTGTAACTTCTTTTCAGTTGTCAGAGTTTTATAAAAGATATCTAGAAGAATCCCATGAAATGATGGTTGAATACAACAGGAACTTGTGGATAGAAAATGTAAAGTCATTGGGACCTGGGTTAAAATATGAAGCTCATCAACTCAAAAAAATTGTCCACAAAGCTACTCGTAATATTCGAGAACGTTTTCGATTATTCCTTGCATTCTGGTTCACTGCTGGATTAACCGCGCCATTATTACTCATCAAATAAAGTTATTGTTTTTACTTATATACAATTCTTATGGTACCAATTTGCATGAGTGGATTGGAGTTCGTTTACCTCAAGTTCGAAATTAAAAATCTACTATTGAATACGCATATATAGTCTCTTTTAAAAAATCCGATTGCTAAACAACTATCGCGGGATCTGTAACATTCGCGTTCGAATCACTTGGCGCACCAGAAAGTAACTGATCAATCTTCCCTTGCATTTCTTCAATTCTGAGTTTAAGTTCTTCATTTTCGTGTTTGAGAGCTTCTGCATCAACTTCAGATGGACCTCCCAAGAAATGTTTAATGTATCTAAATTTAATCTTAAATTGGTAGTGTTACTCAATAGGGGAGTCGGGTTTTTCTACAACTAGGTTAATTTGAATCATTTACCTGGTTCCTCGTAGAGACCAACCAAAACTTTGGTCAGAGCATCAATAATTCCATTTCGTTCTAAATATTTTCTAAAATCTTCCTTTTTAGGATCTCCTGCCTATAAAGTTAAGTTGGTGTTGTATTTAACTTGTAGAAATGAAGCCATTGAAATTTGGGTAAGAATTAAATCAAAATAAACGCGCTTTATTGCAGGAATAACAAATAGTGGCAAACATGAGAAATGATACAAATCCAAAAGCTCTGCATATATTAGGCAATATCATTCTTATTATATCGAATATTTATGGGGTGTGTTAGATTTGTTTGTTGGTATTATTTGCTGTCGCGTTCAGTTTGTTTACATTTATACTAAAGGAAAGTCATCTTACTTACGTGCAATTGGTAGTATTGATATACATACAGACAACATATTCCCTTCTTTGAAATTTCAATTATTATATCCTCAAATCTGATTGCAATATGCTTTCCACAATGGTTCAGTCAATCTTCCCCTTCTTATCTTGGGTCAGAAATTATAACAAGAGCTACTTCACCCATGATATTTTAGCTGGTTCGACTTTAGCTACCATGATCATTCCACAGGTAAATTTTTGATTTAATCATTCCAAGGCAATGGCATATGCTGTACTAGCTTGTTTACCACCAGAGAGGGGCCTGTACTCTGTGATACTATGTGCCATTGCGCATCTACTATTTGGTGCAAGTCCATATTCAAGTTTGGGGCCATTTGCTGTTACATCATTAATGTATGGAAATGATCTGTTAAGCATTACAAAATCTTTCTCTGATGAAACAAACAGTAATCCAGGTACGGTGGGCCAGCCATGGGAAGTTTACCCAATTCTGATTCCAATATCTGCATTTTTGACCTTCTGTATTGGAATTTCATTAGCTATTCTAGTTATTTCAAATCTAAATCGATATTTGGATATGCTACTACCACCAGATTTGATTTCAGGATTCACTTCAGCAGCAACTATTTCAATCATTACATCTCAAGTAAAGTATGTCTTAGGGTTAAAAGGCATACCACCGATTGAAGGAAACTACATCTTGGCCAAATCTTGGTTTGAGATACTGAAAGTCATTGCAAATTCTCACAAACTAACAATTTTTGTTGCACTTTCTACATTTGGAATTATCTACTTGTTAGATTATTTAGAATTGCACTACTTGGATTCTTCTACAACAAAGAAAGACTCACCAAAGAAAGGGAAAGTCAAGCAAATTCCATCGGTATTGATATCTATTATAATAATGTCGATAATATCGTTTGTGTTTGACTTCCCTAATGCTGGAATTCAGATTGTGGGATTTGTGCAAAGTGGTCTGCCAGATATTCAAAATCCGATTGAGATTTTGTCGATATTACCATCAGGAGTAGTTACTGCATTTCTTCTTCAATGTGTTCCCACTATAGGTTCGATTGTTTTGGTTTCTTATGTAACTAACCGGTCGGTTATGAGTATGTTTCCAGTTGTACCTGAAAAGAAAACCGAGTATAACGTAGCCCCCAATTCTATTGCAATGCAGCCATTACATTCAGCAGAAGTCCATGAACCCCCTAACGATTTGACTGGACTATTGGAAGTCGAAAGTATAGACAAAGTTAGTGTTTTACCTGTGGAGACCAACGAACTAGTTGCTCTGGCAGCCTCGACCATTTTATGCGCCATATTCTCAGGATTTGTTCCATCAGGATCACTATCAAGAAGTGCATTATTGGCTACCCAAACTAATGCGAAAACACCACTAGCAAATACAATATCTTCGGTCATGGCCCTTTTTACGGTGCTATACTTAACGCCATTAGTTTACTATGTACCTTTATCATCACTAGGTATTGTAATATTGTTGTCTATTCTACCAGCACTAAAGAAAATCGATAGGGTGGTTGAATTATGGAGGAAGGTTTGTGTAGATCAAACAAACCAGTCGGTTGAATCACTTGGGTTATGGGTAATTACTTTTCTTAGTGTGATTATATGGAACCCAAGTACTGGAGTGTTACTTGGTATTGCCAGTTGCGCTATCTGGAAATGTGTTTATTACATTAATCTACATTATCTGTAATTTGAATAAACACCAATATCAGTACATCTATCCCGAACAACTTTCATAGCACAGATTTTTAATAGATCTATTCTACATTGAAATAGTTCCAACTTGTTATAATCATATGCTTCTACTATATATTTATCGACTTGTAGTAATGGACAGACAACCATTGAACTCATCAACGAACAAGTTTTGAGTCAATCTTGGTTTTTTCTAGTAAATATGGATTTGACTGATGTAACATCAGTCAACCAACATCAGTGATAATAGATCTAAACTTTTTTTGGGTTCAGTTTCACTTCACACTTCAATTGATTTCCATTCAAAAATGTTCCAATTGTCTAAATTTTTCCCAATAGTTAATTGGATTAAAACCTACAGAGGGAGTTACTTTTGGAATGATCTGGTAGCTGGTTCAACTTTGGCAGCTATTGCCATCCCACAAGTATTTTACATATTCCATAACTAATCCTAGTGTATGGCATACGCTTCTTTGGCTTATTTGCCACAAGAAAGAGGACTTTATTCAGCTATTATAGCTTCAGTTGTATTCCTTGTGTTTGGTTCCAATCCTTCAATGAGTGTTGGTCCATTCGCAGTTGTATCATTAATGATTGGCAACGCAGCATTATCGAATGCTTTTTGGTTAGAAGGCTTGATACCTCCATTGGTGACATCAATGGACGATGATATTTGGCTATTGCATCCATACCTTCTACCCCTAACTGACCTTATGACTTTGATGGTTGGATGCCTTATTGCAATATTGCTCATTACAAAAGTTGGCCAATATTTGAAAGTCCTATTACCAAATGAATTGATTTCTGGGTTTACCGCTGCTGCTGCATTTTCCATTTTAACATCTCAGGTCAAAGGAATTTTAAAACTAAAACTCAATCCAATAAGTGGAAGTTGTGTTTTATTGAAATCCTGGAGAGAAATATCCAGTAAACTATTAGATACACACATGCCATCTTTAGCGATATCATTATCAACAGCAGCAATTATAATAATCCTTGGAAAAGTGGAATATTATGGAACAAAACTCGGCAGTACTGATGGCATACATCCTGAACAATCGATACTGAAACTGCCTAAAACTCTGATAGCCATGGTGTTCATGACTGTAATATCAGCTGTCTTCAATCTACATCAAACATTTGATATAGATGTTATTGGCATTATACCAACAAACATACCAGATATCCATAACCCGATAAAACTTCTAATTGAACTACCTTCTGCGATTCGACATACGCTTATTGCCAAAGTATCGTTTGATATAATGGCAATAACTTTAGTTTTATATGTCACAAACCTATCAATAATTCAAACTTTCCCCTCACTTGAAGGAAACCCAAGTGAACAAACCCCGCTATTGACTCCGGAAAGGGATGCAACATTGATTGATTTCGATCAAGACGACAATCGATCGGAAGAAGATGAAGAAATGATGAAACGAGACTCGTCCGATGTGGAATTTCACGAATTGCTTTCGTTATCCCTTTCGAATATCCTTTGTTCTTGTTTCTCTGGTTATGTATGCTGCGGCTCATTATCGCGTAGTGCCTTACTGGGAAATCAGACTCAAGCAAAGACCACAATGGCAAATTTTATTTGTTCTTTACTCATTGTTATCACAATATGTCTTTTAACGAGTTTTATCTACCATGTGCCGATTCCCACATTATCAATGGTGATTGTGTTTGCTATCAAGAATACTGCAATGAAAGTAATGGAGTTCTTCCGGTTATTGAAAATCTACCATATTGAGCGGAAAGAAACTGCATTGGAAAATGTTTTGATTTGGACAGTTACTTTTCTTGGTGTCATTATTTTGGATCCAAGTGTTGGCATATTGGTGGGAATGAGCTTTTGCCTATTATGGAGATCATTTAGTATCTGTGGAACTGAATAAGCTCATTTCATGTCTGTTAATAAAACTATTTTGTCATATTATATTCATATTTTAGTTATTTAACATGGCTGTAGATGCAGTTTCCACTTGATTTTCTATATCATTAAGCAGAGGTTCAATTCTACGGTTCAGTAGTCGCTTGATGATCATAAACAGTCCACAGAGGAAAGAAACAATTGGCACAATTAGATTAATCAACAATGATACCAGCAGAAAGAAAACAAAAACGAGCACAGTTTGATTTACATCCAGCATTGTCCCTAATGGATCTAGAATGCACCAAGCTGAGCTTTCACGGAATCCGAAAACCATTAATGACGGTGCTCCTAACCCGAGAGTTTTACAGACAATTGCATTTATCAATGATCCAAAGGCAGTTATTGTAGCATAAAACAGTGCAAAATGATCCAACAAAACCAGTAGCACCAAAATAGTCCTACCTTGGCGAAAAACATTGGGATTGACGCCGAATTCATTCAATAGCATTTTGGAAGTAGATCTATGACCAAATAATATGGATTGAAATAATGGTGCTGAATCCATGAAATTGAAATTGGCATTTTTGGAATGCATGTATCTTAACATTTGGTTATGTCCTAATAGATTTATAATGAAAGAGTATACCTCCTTCACACATGTTTAATACGAGTCTTTGCTCGTTCAGTAATAAGTCATCAGTAGGTAAATTCTCCAATACTGCTTCTCCAATCCATCTCATCATTTTTTTATTATCGTTGTTTACTGGTCCAGAAGCAAGTCGTATAGCCGACAATAAATGATCAGCTGTCGCTCTGGATGAATATTCTAGAAATAAGTACATTAAAGAAATTGAATTGGAGTATAATGCTACGTAAAATAGTTGAGTCCATTGTCGCTGAGTCAGATCAGACAACAGGTTACTTTGTAAGCATTGATATGTGACTGATAACTGATTGTCTTTTAAGCTGTGTCGAAGGATGTCAGATATTGACTCCCTCATCCTGTTTTGAAATTGTAGTTTCGTGGTGATTGTAGGATTGTACTCCATAGGTTGTATCCCACAACATAATTGTAATGTGTAATCGAATAAAAGACTGTGACCAGTCGTTGCAGCAAATCGTAATAAGTATAGTAATGATGGATATACATCCAGTCCTAACGTAACCAGATATGCAATAGTCTCCCATTGAAATCGTTCAAGTGAGCAGTGGTACTGGCTGGGCCGATTTGAAAGCATTTCTTTTAACTCTGTGGTCATCTTTTGGCGTTCAGGAGCAGTAGTGTTAGAGGATAACCACACCTTATCAACCACTGTAGATTTCATCAACCCATATCCATTGCATCTTTTACATTTTGTTTTTGCACTGGAATGGTACCAATTCTTTGAATAGCGTTTCGTATATCTTGCATTCACAATGTCTAGCTTTTTGTTTAACGCTGCTTTTCGAATCATCTGTTTCCAAATCTTGGATTTGGACCAATGCCATAGTGCAGCAAAGTAAGCATCTTTGTCATACCGTAGATATAACCATTTTGCAGTGGTAATAGGGTTTCTACTCATCCCATACAGATTTTTTTGGGTTTGACTTAGAGTCTTTGGTTCAGGACAGAATAATAGTATTCTATACCATATTTCTACAGGTAATTGAGGTATTGACAGATTTGGGTTCATCGTAACGCGAAAGAAGTGAAATAATGATTCAGCTACCAATAAGTCTTTCGCTTAATCAGTTATTATAAGTTGTACAACAGAGTTCAGTTAAAGACTAGTTTTTTTTATAACTTTTTATCTTATTTTGTATTGCCATCCATACCTTGAGAATGCTCCATTGTAGTTGGCGATATTCACTAAGAATCCCTTCATTAAAATATCAGGTACGATATGCCGGTCACAATCGATGGAGTAAAGTGCGACATATTAAGGTGTCAGTTGAATTCCTTTAATTTGGCTTAGGGAGCGCAAGATGCAGAACGATCAAAGCTTTTCTCCAGGATAAGTAGACAAATAGTGGCAGCAATTAATGCCATGGGAGGAGAAACAGATCCTCAACACAATCATTATCTTGCGGCAGCACTTCATATTGCAAAAGACTCTCAAGTACCAAAGTCTACAATTCAAGATGCACTTAAACGTGCTACTTCTAAACAAGAGAGGGATAAAAGTGTAAAAATGGTGCGATATGAAGGGTTAGGACCAGGTGGTGTTGCAGTTGTTGTAGAATGTCTTGTGGAGAATCCAAATAAAACAGCAGCGGATATAAAATTATTGTTCAAAAAAGCTGAATGTTCCCTAGGAAATATAATGTATCTATTTGAAAAGCGTGGACGAATCATACTTGGTCCAGGAAACACAGGGCATGATGTTGGTAAAATGATAGATTTAGCAATTGAAGCTGAAGGTAAACATGTTATTCTCAAGTAGTTAGTGGATGATATTGGTGATAGTAACGAAGAAGAAAACTGGTTGGAAGTATTTTGTTCGCCCACTTCAGTGTACCAGATTCAAAATTCATTAAGTAAACGTGGGTATGAAATTAAGGAATGGTCAAACGGACTAGTTCCGATTGAGAAAGTGCAGGTTGACAAGGATCACTCTGCAAATCTACTAGCATTCCTTCATTCTCTTGAAAGTCAAGATGAAGTTGTGAATGTTTATCATAATGCTCAATAAATGCATCCCTATCATTTCGTTATTAAATGATTTGATCATTTCATTTGAGTCTGTTTGTACGATCAAATATTGAAATCACTGTAATTTTTTTTCCAGTTTGTATGAATCTTAAAGCCATCGCCCAGGAATCTAAGCAGTTAACAAACCATGTTTTACCATCTGGTTTAACTCCGTTGGAAAGGGGTCTGGAGCAAATTGAATCTCAGTCAAAACGAGTATTAAGAAGAACGACTGCACGACAAGATTCACCAACCAAAAACCAAACAGTTGACAACAGAACAGCATATTTGCTTGCTTCAAGAGGAATTGATACAGATAAAGTCCTTGAAAATATGGTTGGGATTAATCTGGCTCTTTCTTTCGAACCATTACAGGGTGTACCAGATACTGGAATAGAAGCATACCTCCAGAATGAACATGAAACTTTAGTATCTTTAGCAATTGAAGAAACAAAAATCAAAACTTCAACTGACTTTGAAACGCATTTTGAAGATTCCATTCAGCGTGATTGGCTAAAGCAGAAGCGTCGCATTTTGGAAAATTTGGGACATCAGTCACTAGGATCGCAAATGGATGTTGATCATGTGTTTGGTATGTTGACGATCTGTTCTGATATTCGTTAGGTGATGATGATTTAGGTCTTAAACAAAGTACTGGGTTTGTTTCTTCGGGAACAAGTAGATCTTTATTATTTCGCTAACTTTTATAGATATAGCAGATAAAGAGAAGCTCATTAACTATCAGTCGGTTGTGAAGGAGATTAATAATTGTCGATTAGCTCAAAAATCATTCGATCCTGTAATTGCGTTCAAACAAGCACTTTCAAAACTTTCTGCTGATAAAGAGCATTATTTTATACCAAACTGTTGGGGATTGTTATCAAAGATGATCCAAGCTGCTAGTGAAAAAGGATCCCGAACTAATCTTTTGGCATTCTCAAAGATACACAACCAGGCCAATTCAAATGAGACTAATCCGGAAGTGGTTCGCTTAAACAGTAAACTCGTAGAAGGTGCGCGGTTTTGGTTGGAGGACAACTTTCGTAGTTGGGTGGGAGAGCAAGTCAGAGAGAATAGATACCAAGTATCAAGTTTATGTTATTAATTTTAATAGATCGGAGGTCTTCCAACAGTTGACGCCGAGGTCGATGCTTACATTAATGTCAAATTCTTTAAAGATGGTCGTTCAAAATATCCATGGATTGAAACATCAATAGGAAATACTCCGTTTTGGGTACACGTTTACTTGCTTGTGCGAATGGGCTTACGTAAGGAAGCCCTGAAGTACGCTGAAAAATATTCAAAAGAACTTGCCCAATCAAAAGACAATAAATTTCTTTCAGTGCTGAAGGAATGGGTTGAATCCGCAGATGGAAGACTATCTAAAGCAACTCGAGATGCTCTGTTAAATGAGTGGAATTTACGAGTTCGGGACTTTGTGACTTCTTCCAAACTGACACCAAAGGGAGATGCATTTAAATATACTCTATATAAACTTATAGGTCGGTATGATTTAAGTGTCAAAGGTAAATAACATATTCTAATTGCCAGTTATCAGAAACAATGAAGTTATTCAAACAATGGATGATTGGCTGTGGGTGCATACCATGCTTATTTCCGAAAATGTCAAGTCAAAAGAGCCTTTAAATGAAAAGTACACATTGCGAGACTTTTCCGCAGAGATTCAGAAACAAAGGTCTTATTTCCCAAAAATTGATACGTGGTTTATGGCTTTGCTACTTTCTGGTGAATTTGAAAAGGCAGTGAGTGAGCTTTATCGAGAACCGTTCTTCCGATTGGATGCTATTCATTTTTCTATAGCGTTGTCTTACTATGGCTTGCTAAGAGTGCCAGAGGACCCAAAATCGATACCAATCAATAATACTGTCCTCTCTGCTAAAAGGATAAAGTTGGGTGCGGCTGAATATGACTGTTACTCATTTCATTTTGCAAGGGTAATTCTTCGTTTTGTGAAGAATCATATTAATACCAATCCGGACATGATTCATTATGTTTTCTTAGTTGGAATATATGGTAGATCACTAGGGTCGCAGTCCAAATCTAATGATAATCAGCAAGTGGTGCAGATGGAAAAGGATTATACAAATGAAGTATATACAATCATTCGAGACATAATTACTCAGATTGATAGCAAAAAAGAGTTGTTAGGTGAAGTGTCTCTTACTACACCTGGCAATAGAAAACCAGGCTTAGTGGAAAAGTTCAAGCAGCTTATTCATTTACATACGGAGCAAGAATATTTGGATTACATCATCTTAAAAGCAGCCGATAAATGTGTAGAATCTGCAAAAATCAAAGATGCTCTTGAACTTTATCATTTAGGAAGAGAACCGAACAAAGTATTAATTTTGCTCATTCGGGAAATTGGAGAAAGTCTATTATCTCGAACTAATGATGTCTCAATGGGTCAGTCGAGCAGCATTTTTCCTAATCAAGACTATATTTCATCTGCAACCCAAGTGATGGATTTCTATAGCAGCTACCCTCAAACCGTTTCTCAAATCTCTCCTCATAACATGGCCACATGCCGAATTTTAGTAGCCTTGTCAAAGTTTAGATCTTGCATATCAAGTCAAGAGTATGATGAAGCATTAAATATTTTTACTAGTCTTGATATTGTACCAAATACAACAGATATGACTCTCAACCAGAATAAGGCCACAGCTTTCAACAATTTTGATACTACCGTTTGTCGAGTAATGCCATCTATTTTTGTTGAAGTGGTGTCTACTTTGGCCAAACTTTACCAAAAGACAGCACATTCAAACGGACAAGATCGAGAACAGCGAATGTTTGAATTAAAGGAGCGCGCTAATGCCATTCTATCTTTTTGTGGACTTATTCAATACCATATTCCTGGGGATATGTTTGCGAAAATGAACCGTACGTGTGTTATGATGGGTTAAAAATAAATTGGATTTTGCTGAATATTTACTTTCATTTATGTTAATGTAAATATTTAAGAACTGTAGTTAAACATATTTTAACTCTTGAAGAATAATTATAATTCTGGTATCAAAACATATATATTTCTAAGTTGCAAGACTGGAATTTCGTCTATTTGTTAAAGTCCCATTACTTGATTCTACATATGGCATAGTCTGTATATCGTCAGTTACTGATGGCTGATGTTGTGATATCATACTGTTCGAATTCACAGAACTCCATGAGTTTCGTTTTGTATTCATTTGCGTTTCTACATCGAAAAGATTATTCAACTCGATTATATCTTCTTTTGTTAATATAACTTCATTTGGGAAGATATCTTGTTCGAGTTGTATGTCCTGTGTACTGTATCCAACGGTTTGAGAAGAGTACCTTGTTTAAGAATCAACTTGTTTACCATGAGAATATGAATGCAAGGTAATGAATCATGCCTTGCATAGGAGAAGTGATTGCTTGTAATAGCTCAAGGACAACTATTTTTCTATCCAAAGAATATCGAGTCAATCTATTCAAAAACGAAGGAACAAATGTAATCCAATGTGAAATTGTGTAAAAGAGCAAGCATTTGATTAAGAAATCACGATATGGTTTTAAAGATGGTCCATGTATGCTAAACAGTCAAAAGTATGAGTTATTTACTCTGGCCCAATATAGTATTTGAGATGAACTAATGTATAAATGATGCAAATTGACTGCAAAACTATCAGTATCAGCCCTGATAGATATAGTAACATTAGTTGATAGAATCCTATGGTTAATCTTCATTCAAATACCGTAAGCGGTTGCAATCCAACACCAAAAATCGGCATTACCCACCAATGGATTGACACCATCTGGTGTTGCCAATATGATATATATAGCCAAGGGCAAAGGTATTAGCAAACACAACAACGATAGATACTGTTCCATCCTTTCCACTGTAATTATTGTAGCTCTGTTACACACAACTAAGGTTGTGTAAAACGTTATAGTGAAAGATAGTAACCATCCAGTAAGTGTAGTTGATTGGAGAATAAATGCTTGTGTTTTACAAGAAACACTGTTAATTCCATTCTGAATTGGGTATTTGGAAGAAAACTTGACAATCAAATCAAATAAATCCACAATTGTTATGCTATATACATATAAGTGAATCAACTATTTACATGACAGTTATTCGACCAATAGGATTTTTGAACGACTCTGTATAAAAGAAAACCATGTAAAACATTCCACATACTCCAACAAATCCTATGAATGAATTCATTTCTTCTTATACCTATTGCTGAACTTATTTTTACAATCAAGTCAATATCATAATTCATGTATGTTTATAAATTGGTGAACTTGAATGGGTTGAAATGAGGCATTTCAAGTCGGGTACTGGATTAGATTTTTACCATATACAAAATGCCTCGTTTCAACTGAAAGGCCAGTAGAGCCAGTGAGTTACAAGTTAGTATCTAAAACAGCGTGTAAACTCTTTCTGTAAATAATATACGTTTATTATGAATATGGTAAGCCTTTTTGTGATGTACTTGTTGTCTCATCTACTACAACCTCTTCACTTTTCCTCATGGATAACCAAAAGGCCAAGAAATTAATCATCCCTCTCGTTGGAGACACTATTGCTTGTGCCATTGCAAACTCGTAATTTGCGTGTGGGTGGGGTATAGTTCTGTTCAAGAATGATGGGAGCCAAGCAATAAAAAACCCAATCAGATATATTGCCAATCTGTAGAGGACAACCTTGATCCCTTTACTTGATGATTCGGATGCACCCAAATTTCGTAGATTTTGGTACAAACGACGTATCCCAATACTGGTCAAGATGATAAATAAGACATTCAACATAAATATCAGTATTAGCCAGAAATAAAATGTCCAAAAGCGAAGGTTTCCATATTCAGCAGAGGTAAAACACCAAAGGTCACCATCACCAACCAAGTGCGGATTGAAAAGTTGATAAACAGCATAGGGCAAAGGAATAGAGAAACTTAAAAAGATGATCCCCCATTCATATTTTTGGATTGTCTGTGCGTCTCCTTTCAAATACAGGATATAAACGATATTCAATCCAAGAGATAGCCCCAACAACAATTGGGCCTGGCATTCAACATGGAGTACAAATGCCTGTATTTGGCAAAGTGCACTATCTGAACCTGAATTGATCCCCGCTCTGGCCAAAAATTTGAAACTGGCATCAATAGCATCAGTACATGCTAATGCAATTACGATTCTTCCTACTGGATTGTTGAATAGTCTAGGGAACCGTATTAGGTACACAAACACAAGAATGGCACCTGAGAACCCAATAAGGGAAGTGACTCGTACAATGTTTTGTAGTGTTGTCAACTGGTCTTCAGCGAACAGCATGATACTGAAAATCCACTTGCTCTTCTTTAAGTACTGTTTTGAATCTGAAACATAAAGTCCCATAGGCTTAATGTAGTTTCATCATTAAATTTAGTCCATGAACCAATCCAGTAGTCAGTGACACAGAATTGAACTAATACTTTCAACTTTCCTTTTAAATTAATGTGTATTTTGAATAGAGACTTGAACCATAATGGAAATCGTGACCAACGTTACGCCCAGTATATTTGTCATAACTATTGGCATGCTGAGCAAGCCTAGCAGGCGACATAATTAACATAAAACTTCAGATATCAAACATCATAATAATGAAAATGGCATTTATTGGATTCTCTGAGCAACAGTTCCATACAAATTTTTGGTTTCTTTAACCCACTTGGACATTGCGGTGTACCTCGATGAATCACTAGATCTAGAAAATTAAGAACAACGCATCTTACTCTTGCTCTAATTCAACAATTTGATTAATTTGATCGATTTTGCCCTTTACGCGACCATCCAAAATTAATGAAATGAGTAGATCTTCAGCTATCTCTGGTGTGATGTTAAGTTGCTAATGGTTAATTTAAAAAATCAGAATACTTCAGAAATGAATGATAGTTTGATGCGTGTGTATGGTTTGGCCAATTTTTGCACAACTTGCATTCGTATATTCTTCAAAACATCATCAATATATTCTCTAATAAAGGAATCGTTCATGATAGAGGAATGATTTTGTCGCAGAATAGTTTCAAATCGCTTAATATCTTTTGATTGAAACGCTTCGACCAAGTTGGTTAGCATTACAATTTGTGGATCTTGATTTAAAGCAACTATAGTTACCTCCAGCATATGGTTTAGTTTCCTGTGAGTCAAAAGGGTTGATTTGGGATTCCATTAACATGTTGGCCAAAACAAGGTAACGTAAACATTGAATCCTTTGTGGACTACCAGCCTCATCATAATTCTTAAAAGCTTCAAAAAAGTCGGTTTGAGCTTTTTCCCATTCCTCTGACGTTTGTTAAGAACTATTTTGTAACTTACTTTCGTACATATGCATTTTACCACCACATTCTCTGATTAATCCCATAATTCGAGGATGTGGAATGGCAGATTTAACAATTAGGCACTGCTGATAGACTTCCTACAAAGATAAGATCTCAATTAACTCACTTTTAACTTTTTGTTGTTTTTAGTTGTAGTGTACAGTTGGATCTCCAATGCATAAATTTCTAGCAATAAAGTCCCTTTTTGTTGATCGCTTGATCCATCAACATTTTTGCATGATTCGTGTAAAGTACGAATAATCTATAATCATTAATTGCCCTTCAAACCTTCTTCAATCGGCCATATTCTTCTTTATCCAGCCAAAGCTACTTAGTTAGATGATTTCTTGTAATACTTTTGCAAGTTTTAGGTTTGTTTTTGTCCACAATCGCTATCAAATTAAAGATTAAAGAATAAGTACGTCATTTTTAGTGTCTTCCAAAGTCTTTAATGTGATTGAAAACAGATTTTCCATAAAAAGCATATCTTGAGCAGTTGAAGAATAGTCCAAGATGGAATTGATTGCTTTTTCGCTTGTGTTTCTGGTAACTGCAGATTTAACATATGTTAACAATTCGATGTAGTTTTTTAAGCACTGTCGTTAAGCTATATTTACATCATTACTGTCTCATAATCACCAAGTTTGAATGATATTTTTATAATTTGCTTCAATGCTTTGAATCCCCTGTTATAAAGTTCAAGAATTACACTTACCATTCAGCCTTTTCTGGTTCTCCTTGGACTACTTTTTGTAGCTCTTTTATTGCACCGTGTGGATCATTCTGTTTTATTCCTGGTTATTTAGTATCTAATATTGAACCTTTCGCTTCATAATATAGATTTTCTAAATCCATATCCTCAGTTTCTTCTTCTGATCCAGAGTATTGAAAGTCAAATTCTTCATCTTCTTGCTACTATATGAATTGTTGATCAATATCTCAAACCATAAAATCATCATCATCAGACATCTTTGCAAAAGAAAATTTAAACAACTTCAGTACTAAACCAGACATTAACTACACGCAATTGCAGCATAAATTAGGATCAAAGTGAACGTGTAGTATCTCATGTTCACTGTTCTAAAGTATTGAATTTTAATTTCATGATCAGATCAATTTTCCTATCCTTTTTATTACATGTTGGCAAATGCATTATACGTTATTGGATGTGTTGCTATCATCAATTCCATTCAAGCATATGTTCCCGCACTGAATGTCGTTAAACGAGTGTACGGAAATGTTCCATCAGAAGTCTCTCCTCTCACTGGTCGTTTATTTGGAACTTGGACATTAACTTCAGGTATCATTCGCATTTATGCATCCTACCATATCAATGATCAATCTGCTTATGAACTTGCAATGATTACATATATAATTGCCTTTTTGAACTTTACAAGTGAAGCATTTTTGTATCGAAGTACTAAATGGAACAGTCCAGGATGTCTACCAGCCTTATGTATATCAAGTACGTGAATTCGAAGACTAATTTATAGCTGGAATGTTAGTTTGGATGGGAACCAGTTATTCCAATTACATTCAATAAACACATGTTGATAATTAAGCATTTGAGCCATTACTTCATAATTGAAACCACATGGGAAGATAGGCTTCGATTGAACCCAATGGCTGTTTTATCAGGAGGGTTCTTGTAAAACGCCTTCTTGGGTATAAAAGACTGAGTTTATCTACGTATAAAATCAGCTAGAATACAATTATTTATCTACAAAAGACTAGACAGAATAGAATTACACTACAGACACTACATATATTAGAATAGCATATATTAGAATAGACTACATTAGAATTACAGATACGGTGTTGTAACGACGGACTGGTAACCAACAATTTCTCTTTTAACTTCAGTAGAGATGTCCTACTGATTATATAGAACCAAAGTGTAAACGGTAATCGTGTATTAGTACAGTAAATGCTAGGAATTGGTAAATATTGGCGCGAATTTGAGACCCTCATACCTCGGGTAAGTTTCCTGGTAAACAACATTTTCACGCTTAGGTGGTCATATAAAAACGATATTGTCATCTATATCAAGGTAACGTTAGTGTGATTAATCATTTCCTCCAATTAGGAGGTAGGGAAGGATGCTGCCGAAGAATAAACTAGATTAGAATAGATTACAGATACAGATGTACAACAGTAGACTGTGATATACAGGTAGAGTTATTGTATGTAACTGATAGAGATAGAAATATCGGTTACATACAATATATCTATAATAAACAGATACTTCTATAGATACAATGTATATATTTTAGTTTTGGCGCAGTGAGTATAAATGCTCAAAAATCGTGGTGGACGTTTTGGGTCCTTTGAAGAGCAATTCTGTTTTATTTCTTCAATTTATTTTAAAACTCAATGAAGCGAGTGTTATCAATCCAATCGCATGTTGTGTATGGAATACAATCTTTCATATAATTCATTAGTTATGGATACGTGGGAAATAAATCTGCTACTTTTCCGCTTCAATTATTAGGTTTTAAACACATTTTGGTATTAATTTTTGTTTAAAGGTTATGAAGTTGACCCTTTAAACACTGTCCAACTGTCAAATCATGTACTCTACAAATCATGTAAAGGGATGGCATTTGATGAGAAACATATGGAAGATATATTTCAAAGCTTATTGGAAAACAAATTTTATCTACAATATTCCCATATATTAACTGGTATAGAAGAATATTAGTAACTTGGTAGGTTATTGTGGAAACCCAAAAGCACTAGCAATGATTTATAAATACGTTCAAATATTTAAATCTTTGAATGATAAAATCTTAATTAGTATGACCATTCACATGTTTATTAACTCTAGCAATTGATCCTGTTTTGGGGGATAATGGCAGATTGTATGTTCCGGCAGAGCTAATTCCAATCTACAAAGATTCCCTTTGTTCAATTGCAGACATTATCACACCCAACGGATACGAAGCAGAGTAATTCAATTTCTATAACCGTAGAATTTTGACTGGTATAAAGCCAACATTCGACAATATTGAGGAAGTATTGGACGCCCTTCATGATATTGGGCCAAAGACGGTTTTCATTACTTCAGTACTTATTGGAGAATTCCTTTACCTCTTTGGATCTAACAAAGAAATCAAGTTTCAAATCAAGATCGTTCCAAAAACAATTTCGTTTTCAGGCACTGGAGATGTCTTTTCGTCATTAATAACTGCATATATCACTGAATTTGCAGATATTAAGAAAGCATGTGAAACTACCGTAGATACATTACAGGCGATTTTAGAAAAGACAATAGAGGTTCGAAAAGACTCGTATGAATTAGCACTCATTCAGAGTCGCGATGATATTTTAAATCCCCCTACAATGCACGTAGCAACCCAGATAAATCAAAAGGTGTAGTAGAAATATAATATTTTCTACTGCTGCATTAAATATTTTATATTTGCATCATACCTATTTATTAGAAACAGTATTCATCTTACCATAATCAGAGTAATTATAGGATTTATTTTGCAGAAATCGACATCTGCTGTTAATCTTGACCGAAATACCAATACAATCAGAGTCAATCAAAGTCCATTTATAGATTTAGAAGTGACAAAAATGTAAATGTATGGAGAGAAAGCAAAATATCCATAACCCGATAAAACTTCTAATTGAACTACCTTCTGCGATTCGATATACGCTTATTGCCAAAGTATCGTTTGATATAATGGCAATAACTTTGGTTTTATATGTCACAAACCTTTCAATAATTCAAACTTTCCCCTCACTTGAAGGAAACACAAGTGAGCAAACCCCGTTATTGACTCCGGAAAGGGATGCAACATTGATTGATTTCGATCAAGACGACAATCGATTGGAAGAAGATGAAGAAATGATGAAACGAGACTCGTCCGATGTGGAATTTCACGAATTGTTTTCGTTATCCCTTTCGAATATCCTTTGTTCGTGTTTTTCTGGCTATGTATGCTGCGGCTCATTATCGCGTAGTGCCTTACTGGGTAATCAGACTCAAGCAAAGACCACAATGGCAAACTTTATTTGTTCTTTACTCATTGTTATCACAATATGTCTTTTGACGAGTTTTATTTACCATGTGCCGATTCCCACATTATCAATGGTGATCGTGTTTGCTATAAAGAATACTGCAATGAAAGTAATGGAGTTCTTCCGGTTATTGAAAATCTACTATATTGAGCGGAAAGAAACTGCATTGGAAAATGTTTTGATTTGGACGGTTACTTTTCTTGGTGTCATTATTTTGGATCCAAGTATTGGCATACTGGTGGGAATGAGCTTTTGCCTATTATGGAGATCATTTAGTATCTGTGGAACTGAATAAGCTCATTTCATGTCTGTTAATAAAACTATTTTGTCATATTATATTCATATTTTAGTTATTTAACATGGCTGTAGATGCAGTTTCCACTTGATTTTCTATATCATTAAGCAGAGGTTCAATTCTACGGTTCAGTAGTCGCTTGATGATCATAAACAGTCCACAGAGGAAAGAAACAATTGGCACAATTAGATTAATCAACAATGATACCAGCAGAAAGAAAACAAAAACGAGCACAGTTTGATTTACATCCAGCATTGTCCCTAATGGATCTAGAATGCACCAAGCTGAGCTTTCACGGAATCCGAAAACCATTAATGACGGTGCTCCTAACCCGAGAGTTTTACAGACAATTGCATTTATCAATGATCCAAAGGCAGTTATTGTAGCATAAAACAGTGCAAAATGATCCAACAAAACAAGTAGAACCAAAATAGTCCTACCTTGACGAAAAACATTGGGATTGACGCCGAATTCATTCAATAGCATTTTGGAAGTAGATCTATGACCAAATAATATGGATTGAAATAATGGTGCTGAATCCATGAAATTGAAATTGGCATTTTTGGAATGCATGTATCTTAACATTTGGTTATGTCCTAATATATTTATAATGAAAGAGTATACCTCCTTCACACATGTTTAATACGAGTCTTTGCTCGTTCAGTAATAAGTCATCAGTAGGTAAAGTCTCCAATACTGCTTCTCCAATCCATCTCATCATTTTTTTATTATCGTTGTTTACTGGTCCAGAAGCAAGTCGTATAGCCGACAATAAATGATCAGCTGTCGCTCTGGGTGAATATTCTAGAAATAAGTACATTAAAGAAATTGAATTGGAGTATAATGCTACGTAAAATAGTTGAGTCCATTGTCGCTGAGTCAGATCAGACAACAGGTTACTTTGTAAGCATTGATATGTGACTGATAACTGATTGTCTTTTAAGCTGTGTCGAAGGATGTCAGATATTGACTCTCTCATTCTAGTTTGAAATTGTAGTTTCGTCGTGATTGTAGGATTGTACTCAGTAGGTTGTATCCCACAACATAGTTGTAATGTGTAATCGAATAAAAGACTGTGACCAGTCGTTGCAGCAAATCGTAATAAGTATAGTAATGATGGATATACATCCAGTCCTAACGTAACCAGATATGCAATAGTCTCCCATTGAAATCGTTCAAGTGAGCAGTGGTACTGGCTGGGCCGATTTGAAAGCATTTCTTTTAACTCTGTGGTCATCTTTTGGCGTTCAGGAGCAGTAGTATTAGAGGATAACCACACCTTATCAACCACTGTAGATTTCATCAACCCATATCCATTGCATCTTTTACATTTTGTTTTTGCACTGGAATGGTACCAATTCTTTGAATAGCGTTTCGTATATCTTGCATTAACAATGTCTAGCTTTTTGTTTAACGCTGCTTTTCGAATCATCTGTTTCCAAATCTTGGATTTGGACCAATGCCATAGTGCAGCAAAGTAAGCATCTTTGTCATACCGTAGATATAACCATTTGGCAGTGGTAATAGGGTTTCTACTCATTCCATACAGATTTTTTTGGGTTTGACTTAGAGTCTTTGGTTCAGGACAGAATAATAGTATTCTATACCATATTTCTACAGGTAATTGAGGTATTGACAGATTTGGGTTCATCGTAACGCGAAAGAAGTAAAATAATGATTCAGCTACCAATAAGTCTTTCGCTTAATCAGTTATTATAAGTTGTACAACAGAGTTCAACATCAAAGAGCTTGTATTTCTACATTAGTTAAAGACTACCTAGATTTTTTTATAACTTTTTATCTTATTTTGTATTGCCATACCTTGAGAATGCTCCGTTGTAGTTGGCAATATTCACTAAGAATCCCTTCATTAAAATGTCAGGTACGATATGCCGGTCACAATCGATGGAGTAAAGTGCGACATATTAAGGTGTCAGTTGAATTCCTTTAATTTGGCTTAGGGAGCGCAAGATGCAGAACGATCAAAGCTTTTCTCCAGGATAAGTAGACAAATAGTGGCAGCAATTAATGCCATGGGAGGAGAAACAGATCCTCAACACAATCATTATCTTGCGGCAGCACTTCATATTGCAAAAGACTATCAAGTACCAAAGTCTACAATTCAAGATGCACTTAAACGTGCTACTTCTAAACAAGAGAAGGATAAAAGTGTAAAAATGGTGCGATATGAAGGGTTGGGACCAGGTGGTGTTGCAGTTGTTGTAGAATGTCTTGTGGAGAATCCAAATAAAACAGCAGCGGATATAAAATTACTGTTCAAAAAAGCTGAATGTTCCCTAGGAAATATAATGTATTTATTTGAAAAACGTGGACGAATCATACTTGGTCCAGGAAACACTGGGCATGATGTTGGTAAAATGATAGATTTAGCAATTGAAGCTGAAGGTAAACATGTTATTCTCAAGTAGTTAGTGGATGATATTGGTGATAGTAACGAAGAAGAAAACTGGTTGGAAGTATTTTGTTCGCCCACTTCAGTGTACCAGATTCAAAATTCATTAAGTAAACGTGGGTATGAAATTAAGGAATGGTCAAACGGACTAGTTCCGATTGAGAAAGTACAGGTTGACAAGGATCACTCTGCAAATCTACTAGCATTCCTTCATTCTCTTGAAAGTCAAGATGAAGTTGTGAATGTTTATCATAATGCTCAATAAATGCATCCCCATCATTTCGTTATTAAATGATTTGATCATTTCATTTGAGTCTGTTTGTACGATCAAGTATCGAAATGACTGGTAATTTTTTTTCCAGTTTGTATGAATCTTAAAGCCATCGCCCAGGAATCTAAACAGTTAACAAACCATGTTTTACCATCTGGTTTAACTCCGTTGGAGAGGGGTCTGGAGCAAATTGAATCTCAGTCAAAACGAGTATTAAGAAGAACGACTGCACGACAAGATTCACCAACCAAAAACCAAACAGTTGACAACAGAACAGCATATTTGCTTGCTTCAAGAGGAATTGATACAGATAAAGTCCTTGAAAATATGGTTGGGATTAATCTGGCTCTTTCTTTCGAACCATTACAAGGTGTACCAGATACTGGAATAGAAGCATACCTCCAAAATGAACATGAAACTTTAGTATCTTTAGCAATTGAAGAAACAAAAATCAAAACTTCAACTGACTTTGAAACGCATTTTGAAGATTCCATTCAGCGTGATTGGCTAAAGCAGAAGCGTCGTATTTTGGAAAATTTGGGACATCAGTCACTAGGATCGCAAATTGATGTTGATCATGTGTTTGGTATGTTGACGATCTGTTCTGATATTCGTTAGGTGATGATGATTTAGGTCTTAAACAAAGTACTGGGTTTGTTTCTTCGGGAACAAGTAGATCTTTATTATTTCGCTAACTTTTATAGATATAACAGATAAAGAGAAGCTCATTAACTATCAGTCGGTTGTGAAGGAGATTAATAATTGTCGATTAGCTCAAAAATCATTCGATCCTGTAATTGCGTTCAAACAAGCACTTTCAAAACTTTCTGCTGATAAAGAGCATTATTTTATACCAAACTGTTGGGGATTGTTATCAAAGATGATCCAAGCTGCTAGTGAAAAAGGATCCCGAACTAATCTTTTGGCATTCTCAAAGATACACAACCAGGCCAATTCAAATGAGACTAATCCGGAAGTGGTTCGCTTAAACAGTAAACTCGTAGAAGGTGCGCGGTTTTGGTTGGAGGACAACTTTCGTAGTTGGGTGGGAGAGCAAGTCAGAGAGAATAGATACCAAGTATCAAGTTTATGTTATTAATTTTAATAGATCGGAGGTCTTCCAACAGTTGACGCCGAGGTCGATGCTTACATTAATGTCAAATTCTTTAAAGATGGTCGTTCAAAATATCCATGGATTGAAACATCAATAGGAAATACTCCGTTTTGGGTACACGTTTACTTGCTTGTGCGAATGGGCTTACGTAAGGAAGCCCTGAAGTATGCTGAAAAATATTCAAAAGAACTTGCCCAATCAAAAGACAATAAATTTCTTTCAGTGCTGAAGGAATGGGTTGAATCCGCAGATGGAAGACTATCTAAAGCAACTCGAGATGCTCTGTTAAATGAGTGGAATTTACGAGTTCGGGACTTTGTGACTTCTTCCAAACTGACACCAAAGGGAGATGCATTTAAATATACTCTATATAAACTTATAGGTCGGTATGATTTAAGTGTCAAAGGTAAATAACATATTCTAATTGCCAGTTATCAGAAACAATGAAGTTATTCAAACAATGGATGATTGGCTGTGGGTGCATACCATGCTTATTTCCGAAAATGTCAAGTCAAAAGAGCCTTTAAATGAAAAGTACACATTGCGAGACTTTTCCGCAGAGATTCAGAAACAAAGGTCTTATTTCCCAAAAATTGATACGTGGTTTATGGCTTTGCTACTTTCTGGTGAATTTGAAAAGGCAGTGAGTGAGCTTTATCGAGAACCGTTCTTCCGATTGGATGCTATTCATTTTTCTATAGCGTTGTCTTACTATGGCTTGCTAAGAGTGCCAGAGGACCCAAAATCGATACCAATCAATAATACTGTCCTCTCTGCTAAAAGGATAAAGTTGGGTGCGGCTGAATATGACTGTTACTCATTTCATTTTGCAAGGGTAATTCTTCGTTTTGTGAAGAATCATATTAATATCAATCCGGAAATGATTCATTATGTTTTCTTAGTTGGAATATATGGTAGATCACTAGGGTCGCAGTCCAAATCTAATGATAATCAGCAAGTGGTGCAGATGGAAAAGGATTATACAAATGAAGTATATACAATCATTCGAGACATAATTACTCAGATTGATAGCAAAAAAGAGTTGTTAGGTGAAGTGTCTCTTACTACACCTGGCAATAGAAAACCAGGCTTAGTGGAAAAGTTCAAGCAGCTTATTCATTTACATACGGAGCAAGAATATTTGGATTACATCATCTTAAAAGCAGCCGATAAATGTGTAGAATCTGCAAAAATCAAAGATGCCCTTGAACTTTATCATTTAGGAAGAGAACCGAACAAAGTATTAATTTTGCTCATTCGGGAAATTGGAGAGAGTCTATTATCTCGAACTAATGATGTCTCAATGGGTCAGTCGAGCTCCATTTTTCCTAATCAAGACTATATTTCATCTGCAACCCAAGTGATGGATTTCTATAGCAGCTACCCTCAAACCGTTTCTCAAATCTCTCCTCATAACATGGCCACATGCCGAATTTTAGTAGCCTTGTCAAAATTTAGATCTTGCATATCAAGTCAAGAGTATGATGAAGCATTAAATATTTTTACTAGTCTTGATATTGTACCAAATACAACAGATATGACTCTCAACCAGAATAAGGCCACAGCTTTCAACAATTTTGACACTACCGTTTGTCGAGTAATGCCATCCATTTTTGTTGAAGTGGTGTCTACTTTGGCCAAACTTTACCAAAAGACGGCACATTCAAACGGACAAGATCGAGAACAGCGAATGTTTGAATTAAAGGAGCGCGCTAATGCCATTCTATCTTTTTGTGGACTTATTCAATACCATATTCCTGGGGATATGTTTGCGAAAATGAACCGTACGTGTGTTATGATGGGTTAAAAATAAATTGGATTTTGCTGAATATTTACTTTCATTTATGTTAATGTAAATATTTAAGAACTGTAGTTAAACATATTATAACTCTTGAAGAATAATTATAATTCTGGTATCAAAACATATATATTTCTAAGTTGCGAGACTGGAATTTCGTCTATTTGTTAAAGTCCCATTACTTGATTCCACATATGGCATAGTCTGTATATCGTCAGTTACTGATGGCTGATGTTGTGATATCATACTGTTGGAATTCACAGAACTCCATGAGTTTCGTTTTGTATTCATTTGCGTTTCTACATCGAAAAGATTATTTAACTCGATTATATCCTCTTTTGTTAATATAACTTCATTTGGGAAGGTATATTGTTCGAGTTGAATGTCCTGTGTACTGTATCCAATGGTTTGAGAAGAGTACCTTGTTTAAGAATCAACTTATTTACCATGAGAATATGAATGCAAGGTAATGAATCATGCCTTGCATAGGAGAAGTGATTGCTTGTAATAGCTCAAGGACAACTATTTTTCTATCCAAAGAATATCGAGTCAATCTATTCAAAAACGAAGGAACAAATGTAATCCAATGCGAAATGGTGTAAAAGAGCAAGCATTTGATTAAGAAATCACGATATGGTTTTAAAGATGGTCCATGTATGCTAAACAGTCAAAAGTATGAGTTATTTACTCTGGCCCAATATAGTATTTGAGATGAACTAACGTATAAATGATGCAAATTGACTGCAAGACTATCAGTATCAGCCCTGATAGATATAGTAACATTAGTTGATAGAATCCTATGGTTAATCTTCATTCAAATACCGTAAGAGGTTGCAATCCAACACCAAAAATCGGCATTACCCACCAATGGATTGACACCATCTGGTGTTGCCAATATGATATATATAGCCAAGGGCAAAGGTATTAGCAAACACAACAAAGACAGATACTGTTCCATCCTTTCCACTGTAATTATTGTGGCTCTGTTACACACAACTAAGGTTGTGTAAAACGTTATAGTGAAAGATAGCAACCATCCAGTAAGTGTAGTTGATTGGAGAATAAATGCTTGTGTTTTACAAGAAACACTGTTAATTCCATTCTGAATTGGGTATTTGGAAGAAAACTTGACAATCAAATCAAATAAATCCACAATTGTTATGCTATATACATATAAGTGAATCAACTATTTACATGACAGTTATTCGACCAATAGGATTTTTGAACGACTCTGTATAAAAGAAAACCATGTAAAACATTCCACATACTCCAACAAATCCTATGAATGAATTCATTTCTTCTTATACCTATTGCTGAACTTATTTTTACAATCAAGTCAATATCATAATTCATGTATGTTTATAAATTGGTGAACTTGAATGGGTTGAAATGAGGCATTTCAAGTCGGGTACTGGATTAGATTTTTACCATATACAAAATGCCTCGTTTCAACTGAAAGGCCAGTAGAGCCAGTGAGTTACAAGTTAGTATCTAAAACAGCGTGTAAACTCTTTCTGTAAATAATATACGTTTATTATGAATATGGTAAGCCTTTTTGTGATGTACTTGTTGTCTCATCTACTACAACCTCTTCACTTTTCCTCATGGATAACCAAAAGGCCAAGAAATTAATCATCCCTCTCGTTGGAGACACTATTGCTTGTGCCATTGCAAACTCGTAATTTGCGTGTGGGTGGGGTATAGTTCTGTTCAAGAATGATGGGAGCCAAGCAATAAAAAACCCAATCAGATATATTGCCAATCTGTAGAGGACAACCTTAATCCCTTTACTTGATGATTCGGATGCACCTAAATTTCGTAGATTTTGGTACAAACGACGTATCCCAATACTGGTCAAGATGATAAATAAGACATTCAGCATAAATATCAGTATTAGCCAGAAATAAAATGTCCAAAAGCGAAGGTTTCCATATTCAGCAGAGGTAAAACACCAAAGGTCACCATCACCAACCAAGTGCGGATTGAAAAGTTGATAAACAGCATAGGGCAAAGGAATAGAGAAACTTAAAAAGATGATCCCCCATTCATATTTTTGGATTGTCTGTGCGTCTCCTTTCAAATACAGGATATAAACGATATTCAATCCAAGAGATAGCCCCAACAACAATTGGGCCTGGCATTCAACATGGAGTACAAATGCCTGTATTTGGCAAAGTGCACTATCTGAACCTGAATTGATCCCCGCTCTGGCCAAAAATTTGAAACTGGCATCAATAGCATCAGTACATGCTAATGCAATTACGATTCTTCCTACTGGATTGTTGAATAGTCTAGGGAACCGTATTAGGTACACAAACACAAGAATGGCACCTGAGAACCCAATAAGGGAAGTGACTCGTACAATGTTTTGTAGTGTTGTCAACTGGTCTTCAGCGAACAGCATGATACTGAAAATCCACTTGCCCTTCTTTAAGTACTGTTTTGAATCTGAAACATAAAGTCCCATAGGCTAATGTAGTTTCATCATTAAATTTAGTCCATGAACCAATCCAGTAGTCAGTGACACAGAATTGAACTAATACTTTCAACTTTCCTTTTAAATTAATGTGTATTTGAATAGAGACTTGAACCATAATGGAAATCGTGACCAACGTTACGCCCAGTATATTTGTCATAACTATTGGCATGCTGAGCAAGCCTAGCAGGCGACATAATTAACATAAAACTTCAGATATCAAACATCATAATAATGAAAATGGCATTTATTGGATTCTCTGAGCAACAGTTCCATACAAATTTTTGGTTTCTTTAACCCACTTGGACATTGCGGTGTACCTCGAAGAATCACTAGATCTAGAAAATTAAGAACAACGCATCTTACTCTTGCTCTAATTCAACAATTTGATTAATTTGATCGATTTTGCCCTTTACGCGACCATCCAAAATTAATGAAATGAGTAGATCTTCAGCTATCTCTGGTGTGATGTTAAGTTGCTAATGGTTAATTTAAAAAATCAGAATACTTCAGAAATGAATGATAGTTTGATGCGTGTGTATGGTTTGGCCAATTTTTGCACAACTTGCATTCGTATATTCTTCAAAACATCATCAATATATTCTCTAATAAAGGAATCGTTCATGATAGAGGAATGATTTTGTCGCAAAATAGTTTCAAATCGCTTAATATCTTTTGATTGAAACGCTTCGACCAAGTTGGTTAGCATTACAATTTGTGGATCTTGATTTAAAGCAACTATAGTTACCTCCAGCATATGGTTTAGTTTCCTGTGAGTCAAATGGGTTGATTTGGGATTCCATTAACATGTTGGCCAAAACAAGGTAACGTAAACACTGAATCCTTTGTGGACTACCAGCCTCATCATAATTCTTAAAAGCTTCAAAAAAGTCGGTTTGAGCTTTTTCCCATTCCTCTGATGTTTGTTAAGAACTATTTTGTAACTTACTTTCGTACATATGCATTTTACCACCACATTCTCTGATTAATCCCATAATTCGAGGATGTGGAATGGCAGATTTAACAATCAGGCACTGTTGATAGACTTCCTACGAAGATAAGATCTCAATTAACTCACTTTTAACTTTTTGTTGTTTTTAGTTGTAGTGTACAGTTGGATCTCCAATGCATAAATTTCTAGCAATAAAGTCCCTTTTTGTTGATCGCTTGATCCATCAACATTTTTGCATGATTCGTGTAAAGTACGAATAATCTATAATTATTAATTGCCCTTCAAACCTTCTTCAATCGGCCATATTCTTCTTTATCTAGCCAAAGCTACTTAGTTAGACGATTTCTTGTAATACTTTTGCAAGTTTTAGGTTTGTTTTTGTCCACAATCGCTATCAAATTAAAGATTAAAGAATAAGTACATCATTTTTAGTGTCTTCCAAAGTCTTTAATGTGATTGAAAACAGATTTTCCATAAAAAGCATATCTTGAGCAGTTGAAGAATAGTCCAAGATCGAATTGATTGCTTTCTCGCTTGTGTTTCTGGTAACTGCAGATTTAACGTATGTTAACAATTCGATGTAGTTTTTTAAGCACTGTCGTTAAGCTATATTTACATCATTACTGTCTCATAATCACCAAGTTTGAATGATATCTTTATAATTTGCTTTAATGCTTTGAATCCCCTGTTATAAAGTTCAAGAATTACACCTACCATTCAGCCTTTTCTGGTTCTCCTTGGACTACTTTTTGTAGCTCTTTTATTGCACCATGTGGATCATTCTGTTTTATTCCTGGCTATTTAGTATCTAATATTGAACCTTTCGCTTCATAATATAGATTTTCTAAATCCATATCCTCAGTTTCTTCTTCTGATCCAGAGTATTGAAAGTCAAATTCTTCATCTTCTTGCTACTATATGAATTGTTGATCAATATCTCAAACCATAAAATCATCATCATCAGACATCTTTGCAAAAGAAAATTTAAACAACTTCAGTACTAAACCAGACATTAACTACACGCAATTGCAGCATAAATTAGGATTAAAGCGAACGTGTAGTAACTCATGTTCACTGTTCTAAATTATTGAATTTTAATTTCATGATCAGATCAATTTTCCTATCCTTTTTATTACATGTTGGCAAATGCATTATACGTTATTGGATGTGTTGCTATCATCAATTCCATTCAAGCATATGTTCCCGCACTGAATGTCGTTAAACGAGTGTACGGAAATGTTCCATCAGAAGTCTCTCCTCTCACTGGTCGTTTATTTGGAACTTGGACATTAACTTCAGGTATCATTCGCATTTATGCATCCTACCATATCAATGATCAATCTGCTTATGAACTTGCAATGATTACATATATAATTGCCTTTTTGAACTTTACAAGTGAAGCATTTTTGTATCGAAGTACTAAATGGAACAGTCCAGGATGTCTACCAGCCTTATGTATATCAAGTACGTGAATTCGAAGACTAATTTATAGCTGGAATGTTGGTTTGGATGGGAACCAGTTATTCCAAGTACATTCAATAAACACATGTGTTGATAAATAAGCATTTGAGCCATTACTTCATAATTGAAACCACATGGGAAGATAGGCTTCGATTGAACCCAATGGCTGTTTTGTCAGGAGGGTTCTTGTAAAACGCCTTCTTTGGTATAAAAGACTGAGTTTATCTACGTATAAAATCAGCTAGAATACAATTATTTATCTACAAAAGACTAGAAAGAATAGAATTACACTACAGACACTACATATATTAGAATAGACTACATTAGAATTACAGATACGGTGTTGTAACGACGGACTGGTAACCAACAATTTCTCTTTTAACTTCAGTAGAGATGTCCTACTGATTATATAGAACCATTGTATAAACGGTAATCGTATATTAGTACAGTAAATGCTAGGAATTGGTAAATATTGGCGCGAATTTGAGACCCTCATACCTCGGGTAAGTTTCCTGGTAAACAACATTTTCACGCTTAGGTGGTCATATAAAAACGATATTGTCATCTATATCAAGGTAACGTTAGTGTGATTAATCATTTCCTCCAATTGGGAGGTAGGGAAGGATGCTGCCGAAGAATAAACTAGATTAGAATAGACTACAGATACAGATGTACAAGAGTGGACGTTGATAAACTGTGATATACAGGTAGAGTTATTGTATGTAACTGATAGAGATAGAAATATCGGTTACATACAATATATCTATAATAAACAGACACTTCTATAGATAACAACATTTATATTTTAGTTTTGGCGTAGTGAGTATAATGACGTTTTGGGTCCTTTGAAGAGCAATATTTACGTTTCTGTTTTATTTCTTCAATTTATTTTAAAACTCAATGAAGCGAGTGTTATCAATCCAATCGCATGTTGTGTATGGAATACAATCTTTCATATAATTCATTAGTTATGGATACGTGGGAAATAAATCTGCTACTTTTCCGCTTCAATTATTAGGTTTTAAACACATTTTGGTATTAATTTTTGTTTAAAGGTTATGAAGTTGACCCTTTAAACACTGTCCAACTGTCAAATCATGTACTCTACAAATCATGTAAAGGGATGGCATTTGATGAGAAACATATGGAAGATATATTTCAAAGCTTATTGGAAAACAAATTTTATCTACAATATTCCCATATATTAACTGGTATAGAAGAATGTTAGTAACTTGGTAGGTTATTGCGGAAACCCAAAAGCACTGGCAATGATTTATAAATACGTTCAAATATTTAAATCTTTGAATGATAAAATCTTAATTAGTATGACCATTCATATGTTTATTAATTCTAGCAATTGATCCTGTTTTGGGGGATAATGGCAGATTGTATGTTCCGGCAGAGCTAATTCCAATCTACAAAGATTCCCTTTGTTCACTTGCAGACATTATCACACCCAACGGATACGAAGCAGAGTAATTCAATTTCTATAACCGTAGAATTTTGACTGGTATAAAGCCAACATTCGACAATATTGAGGAAGTATTGGACGCCCTTCATGATATTGGGCCAAAGACGGTTTTCATTACTTCAGTACTTATTGGAGAATTCCTTTACCTCTTTGGATCTAACAAAGACATCAAATTTCAAATCAAGATCGTACCAAAAACAATTTCATTTTCAGGCACTGGAGATGTCTTTTCGTCATTAATAACTGCATATATCACTGAATTGGCAGATATTAAGAAAGCATGTGAAACTACTGTAGATACATTACAGGCGATTTTAGAAAAGACAATAGAGGTTCGAAAAGACTCGTATGAATTAGCACTCATTCAGAGTCGCGATGATATTTTAAATCCCCCTACAATGCACGTAGCAACCCAGATAAATCAAAAGGTGTAGTAGAAATATAATATTTTCTACTGCTACATTAAATATTTTATATTTGCATCATACCTATTTATTAGAAACAGTATTCATCTTACCATAAGCAGAGTAATTATAGGGTTTTTTTTGAAGAAATCGCCATCTGCTGTTAATCTTGACCGAAATACCAATACAATCAGAGTCAATCAAAGTCCATTTATAGATTTAGAAGTGACAAAAATGTAAATGTATGGAGAGAAAGCAAA
>JADGIX010000270.1:0-16493 GCA_027595885.1 Globomyces sp. JEL0801
TGCTGATATGACTTGGATTTCTCTCAACAATCAATCTTGCTTACTAATCACATAAATCTATACTGTTAGGATTCCAACCACAATGTTTGTCGACTAGGCATCCTATTTTTACAGACAGACCTAATATCCTTCCAATATCCTATTCCGCTGAATGCTGTCATCCTATTCACCATCTTGTAACTGAACTTAATGGTTCAACTTGCAACTACTGTATACAGTGTAATACAGTACAGTAGTTCCGAGGTAAAAAAAGGCTGTGTAATCATATTCTGGTTAGAATGTACACTATGAATTTAGTACAGATTGTCTGGACATTTTCTGAACCAGAGAGTTGTGATTGCTGGTTAAGAAAATTGGCTATTATTTGGTGCCTTGTAAATATTACTTCAAACACAGTTAAACTGCTCGATATCACGGTTAAATAGTTTTGTAGATTCTGATGACAATTCTATCGGGTCCATTCATTTATCCGTTCCCATGAAAACATGAGCTAGAGTGAGACAAGTATATCATCAGTTGCAATTTGATATTGATGATTCCCAGCAATCATACCAAATCTTAAATAAACCCATTGAACCAAACAAAAAGACAGGTTAATGCTGATTATATTCAGCCGAAATCAGGATTTAATCCCAAAGATATGAAACTTCACAGGCCTAGATATCCGAGTACACGGCCGATATAGAAAAGAAATTGTAGTATAAAATCACGACAAATCCTGATAAAATTTCACTTGATTCTATGACAACAGAAAGACCATACGATGTCATCATTTGGGGAGCTACTGGTTTCACTGGTGAATTAGTTGCCCAATACTTTACTCAACACTCTCCAAAAGATGTGAAATTCGCAATAGCAGGAAGGAGTGAAAAGAAGTTGAATGAAGTTGCTGATAAGTTAAAAGAAATGGATGAAATGCTTAGATTTGCTGGTGGACCTGTACCATTCATCATTGCTGATGTTTGTTTTTTTGATCTTAATCATTTAGAGCAATGATCAGCTATCTTTGGATAGAATGGTTAGTCAAGGAAAGGTTGTTATTTCTACTGTTGGGCCTTATAGTAAATATGGACTTCCTTTGGTAATTCAACTGACGTTATTCATAGTAGGTTGATTCATGTGTTCGTCAAAAAACAGACTATGTTGATTTAACGGGTGAACCTCAATTTGTTCGCAGATGTATAGATAACTATCATGAAAAGGCAACAGCGAACAATGTGTTGATTGTCAATTCTGTTGGGTTTGATTCCATTCCTTCTGATTTGGGATCTTTCTTGTAAAATTAAATCAATTAATTCGATTTAGAATTGCAAATCACTTCAAATCAAAAGGTTTAAAAACAGATAATATTCGATATACCGTAACCGAAGCTGTTGGTGGAGCTAGTGGTGGTACTTTAGCATCTGGGATAAATGTTATTGAAGAGTTATCGTATTCTGAGTTATCTGAATTATCTTCAAATCCAGATTACTTGATTCCAAATTCAATTCCTTCCCCAACTACTTGGAACTCAACCAGACTTTATTACGATAAGGGATTGAAAGTGTGGCAATTTCCTTTTATTATGGAGATCTGTAATTTACGATATGTTCGAAGATCAAACTATCTATTGAATTATGGTCCTAATTTCCAATATTGTGAAGGAATGACCTCGAATTACTTTGCTATTGCAGCAACTGCTGCTGTAGGAATTGCAGTAGGTGGAATTGCCATGATGTTTCCCCCAGTTCGGTGGGCAGCCAAAGCTATCTTGCCTCCTGGTACTGGTCCATCAGAAAAATCACGTAATGAAGGTCACTTTACTATCACTTTATTCGGTGAAGCAACTGATGTATTAATATTTATAATTAATGAATAGGATTCTGGAAAGAAACATTATGCAAAGGCTGTGGTAAAGGGTGTAGGTGATCCAGGTTATAAGGAAACATCAAAGATGATGTCTGAATCTGCCTTATGTCTTGCTTTAAATAGATTAGAATGTGGACAGCCCGGAAAAACTGGAAACTTCAAGTCCTATACTGGTGGTGTAGTTACTTCAGCTGCATCTATGGGAATGGTCTTGATTCAACGTTTACGAAATGCAGGAATGACGTTTGAAGTTTCTGAAACTACATTATAGGTAGATAGTAATCCATTCAATAAAATCTTTAATGCTTTAATACATATTGATAATTGGAATAAGTTGTATAGTTTTAAAAAAATTAGATGAGTTGTTTATTTAATGCCATTCACAAGAATAATCAAATCGTTGCAAGATTTAACGTTGAGCATATTCTGGGTCTAAATTAGAAACAACAATATCTTCTGATGCATCAGGTTGAACATCATCATCATCATCTTCTTCAGGATCATAACTTTCCAAAAGAACTTTGACACATTCCAAATGATTATTTTGTTCAGCTAAAGTGGCAGGACTAATTCCTACTTGGTTTCTAATAGTCGCATTTGCTCCAAAATCCAATAATAGTTTAACTGTCTCTAAATGACCATTTAATGCAGCCCAATGTAATGGAGTAGAACCTTCCGAATTCTGTACATTGATATCAGTTGGTAATATATATTTGAATAGATATTTGAGAACATCATTATGTCCATTTGCACTGGCCATGAATAGACATGAATGACCATTGACAGTTGCTAAAATAACTTTACGTTGTTCTGTTACACTTTCTAACGCAGATTTCAATTCCTCCAATTCACCATAACGACAATTTAGAATCAATTCATTGTTAAACTCTTCAGTATTCATCACAAAAAAAAAATAAAAAAAATTGGTGAAACAAATTCAATCGAAATTCAAATCAGATAGTGAATGGACATGAATTTTATTAGTTAGTATTGATTGGATAAATATCCAAGGTCATACCTGCACAACGCAGTCTTTCAACTAATACCAAACCCATGCTTGAAGCAGCAGTAACAACTCCAGCCTTTTGCATTGGAAAACTTCCGGCTCTACCAGGTTGTTGACAAGCCTTCAAGTCTAACGCTAGACATAAAGCCGATTCCGCAATCATTTTCGCTGTTCCAGAGTAGCCTGGATCCTCATTCCCAATAACGACTGCACTAGCAAAATGTTTTCGTCCAAGCAACTATTGTTAATAATATTATTATTACATCAGTAGCTTCACCATACAAATCTACAGTAAAATGTCCACTTTTTTGAGTTTCTGGAGATGGGCCAGTTCCAGGTGGTAAATATCGCTTTAAAATCCATCGAACTGGAGGTAGCAACATGATCAATCCAAAAAATGCCATTGATATAGTGATATAAAATGCAAAAATAATGTTACTTGCCGCAATTCCTTCACAATATTGAAAATTGGGACCGTAATTAAGCAAATAGTTTGATCTTCGAACGTAACGTAAATTGCCAGATTCCATCAAGAATGGTGTTTGCCAAGTCTGTAACCCTTTATCGTAGTAAACTAATGTCCCGTTCCACGACTTCTTGTTGGGGATTACTTTTGGAGCCAAATACTCTGGATTGGTAGTGAGTTTGTAAAGTTCTCTTATTGGGGTACTTTCCATCATATTACAAATAGTATGTAATGTACCACCAGATAAACCGCCATGGACTTTTGATAATGTATAACGAACATTATCCGTTTTATATGATTTAGATTTGAAATAATTTGCAATTCTACGGTTTCAGATTTTATGGTGGACTTACAAAAACGTGCCAAGATCTGATGGTAATGAATCAAATCCAACAGAGTTCACAATCAAGACACCATTTGCGACCGCTTGATCATGGTATTTATCAATACAATTACGAATGAAGTTTGTTTCTCCAGTGATATCAACATAATGAGTTTTCAATCGAACGCAAGCATCTACCTATAAAAGTAATTTAACATTAAAATATATACCAATGGCATTCCATACTTATTATAAGGCCCAACAGTCGATAGTACAACAGTTCCTTGAGATACTAACCTATCTAAACTGTCCTGATCATCACCCTAGCCATAAATCATTATATAGAATTACATCGGCAATAATAATAGGAACATCCTCTTTGGCAAAGCGATAAACTTGATCAATTCTCTTTAATCGTTGTGCAATTGGATTTAATTTCTTCAAGTTCCTTCCAGCCAATGCAAACTTGACATTAGCAGGAGCATTTCGAGTCAGATATTCGGCAACTAGTGCACCAGTGAATCCTGTTGCTCCCCAAACAATGATATCATAAGGTCGGTTACTCATGAAAAATGAAAAACTACACAAAGATCTTATCATACAAATGAGTCTGTTGATGTGATAATAAAAAGTCCAATAAATCGTCAAAGAATTGTTTATTGATAAAGTAGAAGAAGATAAAAGTATAAGAAATAGAGAAAGTCGAATCCGTCAAAACGCGCTAAAACTAAGCTATGATACCTTGTACAATTGTATCTGTATTCACTTCTGGAATAAATCCTACACTTTTCGAGCTCTCTTGAGCAATAGACTCCAACAAATCCGGATCTTCAATTAAACTCTCCTGTCCATAACTCTCTTTGACGTAAACCAAAAAATCATCCGTATTTCCTATAGAATCAATATAAAAAGTTGGTTGTACCTATTAGTTGACCACTGCTGATCCAAATGCATTGATTCAAGTTATCTGGTTTCTTTATCTTTCGATCACTTTAATTAAAGAGGATTTATGTTACCGAGCAAGAGTGAATTCCCAACCATTTTCCTTATATATTTTGTTTAAATACGATTGGTATTCATTTGGGTGTTGAGGAACAATGGTGATGTTAAAATCGGGTAGATTCTTTTGGAGAAAATAAGATAACATTTCGGCCTATATCTTAGTAGTACATGGATACTTTGGCAAATTGTGGATCATTACATTTTCCTGATAGGATGATGTGCACCATATTGAAGTGAATCTGAGAAGTTGTGTGAACCGTGGATTTATGAACCAATTTGAATTCTGCGATCATATGCTACATATTGAACTATTTAATGAGATTCACTGCTGTTACCAGTTACTAAAACATTCTACTCAATTTGAAAGTAATAGTCAACTACGTGTCTTTACAATCGTAAGTATAAAATGAACTGGTTCAACTAAATGCAGTATTCCATTGAGCTGTACAATTCTTTAAATCAAAACTATTTCATGCCTCAAGTTCTATCATTTCATTTTAGCGAAATCCATCTTTTCAATAATTTTACATGAGTACCCCAAAGACCAATATGATGTTAAAGCGACCAGGTAAGAATAAAAGTTGACTAAATAAAAAGTCATACTGGATCGATCAATCAATAAAACTAAAAACGATACAGTCTCATTAGCTTCATTTTCGTTTCTATTTTCAGAAATACTACAATATACTCAAAAGAGTGCTTCAAATATTGAAATATTGGAAAAGAGGTATTTGAATTTATTAGATTGATGAACGTATAGATTGGCTGAATATGGTTACAAAGTTGGAATACGATATTTGGAATTGATTGTCTTTAGAGATCGAAATTTGAAAAGAGAAACTAGAGTATTGCAGATATTGTTATTTATCAATACTACATTATGGAAAACATTATTTGGAAAAGCAGCTGATTCCTTGGAAAAAGGAACAGATTCAGATGATGAATGTAATCTTGATTTCTAAATTTCAGACATGATATCTGAGAATGAACCTCTATTAACTAAATTTATTTCGGTACCAAAGGAATTATCTTCATTAAATTGTGGAGCATTTATTGCAGGAATAGTTGAAGCTGTATTGGATGGAAGTGGTTTTGTAAGTTTCACAAAGTTGAACTGAATGTTGTTAGCCTGCTAAAGTCACTGCTCATTCAACTGGAAATGCGACTCAGCTCAATCGAACAACTATCTTGATCAAATTTGATAAATCAGGTATGGATAATTGCTTTTGGTTGATTCATAGTGATGGTACGTGAAAAACTAATGGATGCTCGTTAAATGTCTATAAAAATCGATAACCTATTTGATAAAATTAAATATAACTTGTATGGGTGGTTTCAAAAATATTCAGTATCGTTTCTTATGAATAAATTTATTGGTTTCATTATAACTGGCTAATAATGGCATCAGTTACACTTTGAGTAGTTGACTTTCCTCCAAGATCCGGAGTCAGCGTAGTACCATCAATCAATACTTTATCAACTGCAATTTTAATACGATCCGATTCATTAATATATCCCAAATGTTCCAACATCATAGCAGCAGATCGGATAGCAGCAATTGGGTTGGCAATTCCCTTTCCAGCAACTATATGTTAGAATTATCCGTGTTACTATCTGGAGCTGAACCATGTACTAGAGAGAATTAATACAACTTGCAAGTATACCTGGTTCACCAAGAACAAAATGATCTCCCACATTAGTGCTAGCAACAACACCTAAACTTCCAACCAAAGCAGCAGCACCATCACTGATAATGTCACCATACAAGTTAGGCGCAACTACGACATCAAATGCTTGAGGTTCTCTGAACAATCTATAGACCATAGAATCGACCAATTGTTCATCCACAATAATATCTTTATACTCTGGTTTTTCTTCCGCTACCGCACGACATGATTCACGGAATAAACCGTCAGTGATCGATAAAACGTTTGATTTATGAACGATAGTAACTTTTGGCTTTTCATGAATTGATGATTGTGGATTCTTTTTTCTCAATTCACCTCTGATTAATGCCATATCGAAAGCTTTTCGTGCAATTCTCTTTGAAGCGAATTCAGTAATACGTCTATCAGCCCAAGCAGTTTTTAAACCAGTCTTAGGGTCCGTTTCAATCCTCTCGCTTTTGATGTACTAAGGGATAAATAAAGATGATTTGTATACTAGACATTCAGTGTTTTCACGAAGAATAAGCATATCAATTGGCTTTCCTTTAGATCCGATAGCAGATGAGACAGGACGAACGTTTGCGTATAAATCCATCTGTTTTCGTAATGCAACAATTGGAGATGCGTAACCAGCAACTTTATGTGAAGGAGAACTAATTTGGTGTCAGATCTGATACAATTTATATACCTCACTGCCCCAAACATTGCTGCATCACATTCAGATTTCAAAATCTTTAAAGTCTTTTCTGGCATTGCAGTACCAGTTTTGGTGAAATAATCAAACCCAGCATCCAAATGAATAAATTTTGTATCAGGCAGTAAAGTAGTCAATACTTGTTGAGCAGCCTATTCAACAGATTAGTATATCTGAGAGGTGTTACTGGGATCACTTCATTCCCGATTCCATCTGCGGGAATCATACCAATCGTGAGAGATCTTACGAATGATAATCGATTAATGCTATGTCTTTGACGTTGTAGTTGGAACATTTTGGTAAAAAATTATTGGAGATGAATTTCGTCACCAAATGAAAATCACCTTGAAAGAATCAAACTTTGAAACACCAAAGAGATTTAGGAATCAAAGTTGGTTATAAGTGAAAGAATGAATGGTTTATATATTAGTTAGTAGTGCACAGAGGAATAGTATCAAAATGCGTACATAGCCATTAAGCTTGGAATAACGCGATTTTTATGATTAATAAGCTTGAATGGCATTTGAATTAATTTTCTTTCATTTATTAACTCTCAATTCAGTTACTGTGATCATGCTGGTTCATTTATTGACTCACATCCAGTTGCCACCAAAAGGTGGAAAAACCATACAGGGGAAGAATGGAAAATTTTGAGTATTTAAACCGTTACACTCCACCCTTCTACACCTCGTTATCCATGTATAATATTTCAACTAAAGTTGGAAAACAATCTATCAAAGTTTCCTTATCCGAGCAAAATGCAACTGTATTGGATCTCAAGCAAGAATTCTATCGACAATCAAATACTTCTATGACTCCTTCAGATGAAATTGATTTCTCTCTCTCCAAAATAATTTATAAAGGAAATCAACTGACTCCAGACGACCAATTACTTTCAAATTGGTTCCAAGACTCTACACAAACCTACAAAGTCATGGTACTTATCACAAAACAGAATGATGTAAATATCATACATCAATCTGTTCAAAAACATTCAGAAGCGACTCTAAACTACCAGAGAGCGTTGAAGTCTAGGCCGAAACATGATATTGTGGACATGGGATATTGTAAAAAAGTGGAACCACTAGAAGAATTCAATGATAAGGAAGCTGCCAGAAACTTATTACAAAAAATACGAGACGATTATGGAATTAAAACTATAATGCGTGAAAGAGAATGGAGGGTTTCGTTATTGAAGGAACTACATCCCAATGAAAAGACAATTTTGGGATACAATCAGAACAAAGGTCAAATCATTGCATTAAGATTACGAACGGATGATTTATCTGGATTTCGATCGTATGAATCCATTATCAAGGTTATGTTGCATGAGTTGGCACATATGATTTTTTCGGAACATGATGAACATTTTCATCGACTAGATAGAGAACTGAATGCCCAATGGCAAAGAAACAAAGGACATGTTTTGGCAAGAGGAGCGTACGGTACTAGTATTCAACCAGAGTATAGTGTCAATCCTAATGGGCAAGTTTTGGGAGGGAAGGGTGTTGATGTGAATGCAGACAAAAGAGAAATTTTGGCCAATGCAGCTCTTTCAAGACTGACGAAGGAAGAGGCAGAAATAACCAATGGATGTCAGCTTGGGCACTGATGGTGTGTTGAATATAAGATTTTAAAATTGTGTACATTACTTTAGCCTTGAAGCTTATATTTAAATCTTTAGCGTTTACGATTAGCCTTGAAGCTTATATGTAAATCTTTAGCGTTTACGATGATTTTTAAAATCTGTGGATTAATTTTTAGTTTGAAAGAACACTTTTACAACCATAGTTGAATACAAGTGACAAAGACAATACGCGCTGAGTTTTGAATGTAAATACAATTTACCATAATAATCCGTACAATGGATGAAGCAGTGTTTGACCCAAATCAGTAGTAGTGGCGTGAAACTAGGACTTTGTTTTTTATCAACTTATTGGATTGTTATCCTTTGGTCAATTGAATTTTATTTGTTTTTTCTTTCAATTATTCTTGCTTTTTAATCAGGTATTTGATTAGTCTTTTGTCTTTTTTCTTCACTCAAATGAACAATAACAATAATAATACTTACAATCAATTACCTCCACTTTTATTACCTTCTTCAATAACTCATGCAAATTTAGAAAAAATGGCTTCTTCTAATAATGGTTTTTGGAATCCTTGGGGTACTGTATCTGCTACTGAAAAAATGGATGAACTGGACAACTTATTCTCTTCAAGGTATGATTATATATTAATATTTTATATTAGACGTTCTATGGACTCAAATCATAGGCAATCAATTGATTCTCAACCACCTACCGATATTGAACATTATGTAACTGACACTCCAACAGAAATGGATTCATATGATGTCTTGGAAAATCCTAATAATCTTGAAATCATTAGTCAGACTAATACCGATCAAATGACTGATGATCGAATCGGTGAATATGGTTCAGAAATCGATTCACAAACTAATGTTGATTTGAATGATCGAATCAAAACTGATGAATATATTCCTCCTCAAGAAGATTCACCCACCTTTTTTCAAGGATTTCGGCAACTTCACCCACGATTGTCAATATCCACCATGAAACAAGCCGTTGTAAAAGCAATTAAAAAACCCAACCACCCATCTGTTGAGCAAACATTACAGACAATCACTAGAAGGTCTTCTATTAGTGATGTCTCTTCTACTAGCACTACACGTTCTAGAATGTCAAGGTTGCCACAAAAAGCAAGACATCAAGCCCTTGCCATCAACAATATTGCAAAACTGTTCAATGACCTGCTCAACGAACGAGATGCTTTATTAGCAGAATCAGATGAGTTGGAAAATCACAGAGTATGAGTTTATTGATTTGTTAATGTGCAGGCCGATGCAGAAGATGAATTACGCCAAGTTGAGGAAATTTTAACCAAGTTCACAGTCAGAAAGAAAGAATTAGTAAACGATTTAAATCGTACTGTCAAACGTGAGGATCGTATCACTGTTTTATGTACTTTATTTTCAATTGATATTAGTGGAATCTTTGGATGAGCGAATTAATGCCATTGGTGATCAAACAGTACGAGTGGAAAGAAAAGTTAGAAATATTAAAGGTAAATATGTGATTGTTTTAAAACTTTTCATAGGGGAATCAGCAATTATGATTGTAGAAGAAGAAGAGCCTGAGGAAACAAATATTTGTTTAAAGGTATAGAATTAAAGAGTATTGACTTTTAATAGACATATTTTGGACATTCAGACTCTGTCGAATGTGTAGATTTTGAAAGTCCATTTGGACAAATGGTGTCGGGATCCGCTGATAAAACTATAAGAGTTTGGGATATGTCAAACCACAGATGTATTGGAGTTTTAGAGGGCCACACTGGTATTTATATATTTTTAACTTTTTGCTCAGGTTGGGTTCGAACCATTCAACAATCTGGCTACAGCGTTTTATCAGGATCTGGCGATCACACTGTCAAATTTTGGGACACATCACGACTAGACACCAATGGAAGTAATTTAGTCGATTTACATGATGATGATGATACCAATGAACCTTTGAGGAAATCATATTTTGGACACACAGGTGGTGTCACTTGTTTGCAATTTCAAGATCAAACTATGGTCTCTGGTTCGGTAGATAAAACTATTCGTCAGTGGGATATGGAAACTGGTGCCACTTTGGCAGTTCTTCGCTCCGAAGTCGTTGCGGATGAGTTTAACTCATTAGATAAAATTCTGTATGGAAATTTAGAAAACAGTTCCAGCAGCTCTTCTTTTTCAAATATCTATAATGGAAATGAGTGGGACGATCCTTTGAATCCACCAATGTCAGCTCCACAACCCAAGGTTTATAATGTGGGTGGACATGTTGGAGCGTTGCACTTTTGGCAGCACGCACTTGCAGCGGGTTATGGTGATGGAATCATTCGTTTATTTGATTTGCGATCCGGCGAATGTCACAGATCATTTAAAGGGCATACTGGAGCAGTGTCTAGTGTCACATTTGACGATAATTTGATTATATCTGGATCTATGGACAAAACTATACGGGTATTTTGTACTTTCTAAATTTTGTAGTTATGGGACTTGCGTACAGGGTTGACCGAACAAACTATTTATGTTGGAGGAAACGTTACTGATTTATCAATTGATTTCACAAGAATTGCCATTGCAGCATCCAAGAAATCATTGCAAATATACCAAAGATCCAGTGGAAGTATATTTGAATTGCATGGACATACCAAATCTATAAGAACCACTAAAATGCTGTCGAAACGAATAGTTACCGGTGGTATGGACTACTCTATTAGAATTTGGAAATGTGATCCGCTACCCATTGTTGTGTAATCCAGAATACCAATCATAAAAATCGCACAATCAAAACCAATATAATCATGATCATATTGTATTTTTGATATTTTTGCAAGAGCATTACAATGTATTGAGATGGTATTTACCACATCCTGGTTATTCTCAAACTACCGCCCGGTGTGACCAGAGAGTTATTAAGAAAATAGCAGTTAATTCTATCATGAACCCTAACCTATGTGATAATATTTATTTAAAACGTTTAATTATCATCAGACTGATTAAATGAACATGATGGTTTCAAAATCTACAGGTGAAGCGGGCTTCGGGCGGTCGGGGTTGTCAAACAAATTAAGCTATAAAAAGGAACGGAATATCAAAGAATGACATAAAAAACCAAATGAAATCAAATAGAAAACTAAGAAAACAAAAGAACAAACGACCAATGGATCCAGGTTCAACAACTGAAGAAGAATGTCATGTTGATTTTACTGATAACTACAGTCCATCAAAACAAGAAAGACACTCTCATTCTCTAATGTTTATGATTTTCAGATTTCCAATACTTGTAATTCAACATACTAATCTAAAAATTAGTTTGTCGCCTTTTTATATATGTTTGTAGATTTAATATGTTATGCGTTGGGTCGTTGTGTTGTATCCATTCAAGAATTAATCTTGGAATTTAATTCAACACCCAGAAAATTGAAAAATGAATTAACAAAATCATCCAATTATAAAGAATGGATTGAAAGTGCAAAGAAAATTGATAAATCATTAGGATTGGATCAATGGAAATCAAAACCTACATGGTTATCCATGTATAATATTTCAACTAAAGTTGGAAAACAATCTATCAAAGTTTCCTTATCCGAGCAAAATGCAACTGTGTTGGATCTCAAGCAAGAATTCTATCGACAATCAAATACTTCTGTGACTCCTTCAGATAAAATTGATTTCTCTCTCTCCAAAATAATTTATAAAGGAAATCAACTGACTCCAGACGACCAATTACTTTCAAATTGGTTCCAAGACTCTACACAAACCTACAAAGTCATGGTACTTATCACAAAACAGAATGATGTAAATATCATACATCAATCTGTTCAAAAACATTCAGAAGCGACTCTAAACTACCAGAGAGCGTTGAAGTCTAGGCCGAAACATGATATTGTGGACATGGGATGGAACCACTAGAAGAATTCAATGATAAGGAAGCTGCCAGAAACTTATTACAAAGAATACGAGACGATTATGGAATTAAAACTATAATGCGTGAAAGAGAATGGAGGGTTTCGTTATTGAAGGAACTACATCCCAATGAAAAGACAATTTTGGGATACAATCAGAACAAAGGTCAAATCATTGCATTAAGATTACGAACGGATGATTTATCTGGATTTCGATCGTATGAATCCATTATCAAGGTTATGTTGCATGAGTTGGCACATATGATTTTTTCAGAACATGATGAACATTTTCATCGACTAGATAGAGAACTGAATGCCCAATGGCAAAGAAACAAAGGACATGTTTTGGCAAGAGGAGCGTACGGTACTAGTATTCAACCAGAGTATAGTGTCAATCCTAATGGGCAAGTTTTGGGAGGGAAGGGTGTTGATGTGAATGCAGACAAAAGAGAAATTTTGGCCAATGCAGCTCTTTCAAGACTGACGAAGGAAGAGGCAGAAATAACCAATGGATGTCAGCTTGGGCATTGATAGTGTGTTGAATATAAGATTTTAAAATTGTGTACATTACTTTAGCCTTGAAGCTTATATTTAAATCTTTAGCGTTTACGATTAGCCTTGAAGCTTATATATAAATCTTTAGCGTTTACGATGATGTTTAAAATCTGTGGATTAATTTTTAGTTTGAAAGAACACTTTTACAACCATAGTTGGAATACAAGTGACAAAGACAATACGCGCTGAGTTTTGAATGTAAATACAATTTACCATAATAATCCGTACAATGGATGAAGCAGTGTTTGACCCAAATCAGTAGTAGTGGCGTGAAACTAGGACTTTGTTTTTTATCAACTTATTGGATTGTTATCCTTTGGTCAATTGAATTTTATTTGTTTTTTCTTTCAATTATTCTTGTTTTTTAATCAGGTATTTGATTAGTCTTTTGTCTTTTTTCTTCACTCAAATGAACAATAACAACAATACTTACAATCAATTACCTCCCCTTTTATTACCTTCTTCAATAACTCATGCAAATTTAGAAAAAATGGCTTCTTCTAATAATGGTTTTTGGAATCCTTGGGGTACTGTATCTGCTACTGAAAAAATGGATGAACTGGACAACTTATTCTCTTCAAGGTATGATTATATATTAATATTTTATATTAGACGTTCTATGGACTCAAATCATAGGCAATCAATTGATTCTCAACCACCTACCGATATTGAACATTATGTAACTGACACTCCAACAGAAATGGATTCATATGATGTCTTGGAAAATCCTAATAATCTTGAAATCATTAGTCAGACTAATACCGATCAAATGACTGATGATCGAATCGGTGAATATGGTTCAGAAATCGATTCACAAACTAATGTTGATTTGAATGATCGAATCAAAACTGATGAATATATTCCTCCTCAAGAAGATTCACCCACCTTTTTTCAAGGATTTCGGCAACTTCACCCACGATTGTCAATATCCACCATGAAACAAGCCGTTGTAAAAGCAATTAAAAAACCCAACCACCCATCTGTTGAGCAAACATTACAGACAATCACTAGAAGATCTTCTATTAGTGATGTTTCTTCTACTAGCACTACACGTTCTAGAATGTCAAGGTTGCCACAAAAAGCAAGACATCAAGCCCTTGCCATCAACAATATTGCAAAACTGTTCAATGACCTACTCAACGAACGAGATGCTCTATTAGCAGAATCAGATGAGTTGGAAAATCACAGAGTATGAGTTTATTGATTTGTTAATGTGCAGGCCGATGCAGAAGATGAATTACGCCAAGTTGAGGAAATTTTAACCAAGTTCACAGTCAGAAAGAAAGAATTAGTAAACGATTTAAATCGTACTGTCAAACGTGAGGATCGTATCACTGTTTTATGTACTTTATTTTCAATTGATATTAGTGGAATCTTTGGATGAGCGAATTAATGCCATTGGTGATCAAACAGTACGAGTGGAAAGAAAAGTTAGAAATATTAAAGGTAAATATATGATTGTTTTAAAACCTTTCATAGGGGAATCAGCAATTATGATTGTAGAAGAAGAAGAGCCTGAGGAAACAAATATTTGTTTAAAGGTATAGAATTAAAGAGTATTGACTTTTAATAGACATATTTTGGACATTCAGACTCTGTCGAATGTGTAGATTTTGAAAGTCCATTTGGACAAATGGTGTCGGGATCTGCTGATAAAACTATAAGAGTTTGGGATATGTCAAACCACAGATGTATTGGAGTGTTAGAGGGCCACACTGGTATTTATATATTTTTAACTTTTTGCTCAGGTTGGGTTCGAACCATTCAACAATCTGGCTACAGCGTTTTATCAGGATCTGGCGATCACACTGTCAAATTTTGGGACACATCACGACTAGACACCAATGGAAGTAATTTAGTCGATTTACATGATGATGATGATACCAATGAACCTTTGAGGAAATCATATTTTGGACACACAGGTGGTGTCACTTGTTTGCAATTTCAAGATCAAACTATGGTCTCTGGTTCGGTAGATAAAACTATTCGTCAGTGGGATATGGAAACTGGTGCCACTTTGGCAGTTCTTCGTTCCGAAGTCGTTGCGGATGAGTTTAACTCCTTAGATAAAATTTTGTATGGAAATTTAGAAAACAGTTCCAGCAGTTCTTCTTTTTCAAATATCTATAATGGAAATGAGTGGGACGATCCTTTGAATCCACCAATGTCAGCTCCACAACCCAAGGTTTATAATGTGGGTGGACATGTTGGAGCGTTGCACTTTTGGCAGCACGCACTTGCAGCGGGTTATGGTGATGGAATCATTCGTTTATTTGATTTGCGATCCGGCGAATGTCATAGATCATTTAAAGGGCATACTGGAGCAGTGTCTAGTGTCACATTTGACGATAATTTGATTATATCTGGATCTATGGACAAAACTATACGGGTATTTTGTACTTTCTAAATTTTGTAGTTATGGGACTTGCGTACAGGGTTGACCGAACAAACTATTTATGTTGGAGGAAACGTTACTGATTTATCAATTGATTTCACAAGAATTGCCATTGCAGCATCCAAGAAATCATTGCAAATATACCAAAGATCCAGTGGAAGTATATTTGAATTGCATGGACATACCAAATCTATAAGAACCACTAAAATGCTGTCGAAACGAATAGTTACCGGTGGTATGGACTCTTCTATTAGAATTTGGAAATGTGATCCGCTACCCATTGTTGTGTAATCCAGAATACCAATCATAAAAATCGCACAATCAAAACCAATATAATCATGATCATATTGTATTTTTGATATTTTTGCAAGAGCATTACAATGTATTGCGATGGATATTTACCACATCCTGGTTATTCTCAAACTACCGCCCGGTGTGACCAGAGAGTTATTAAGAAAATAGCAGTTAATTCTATCATGAACCCTAACCTATGTTGATAATATTTATTTAAAACGTTTAATTATCATCAGACTGATTAAATGAACATGATGGTTTCAAAATCTACAGGTGAAGCGGGCTTCGGGCGGTCGGGTTGTCAAACAAATTAAGCTATAAAAAGGAACGGAATATCAATGAATGACATAAAAAACCAAATGAAATCAAATAGAAAACTAAGAAAACAAAAGAACAAACGACCAATGGATCCAGGTTCAACAACTGAAGAAGAATATCATGTTGATTTTACTGATAACTACAGTCCATCAAAACAAGAAAGACACTCTCATTCTCTAATGTTTATGATTTTCAGATTTCCAATACTTGTAATTCAACATACTAATCTAAAAATTAGTTTGTCGCCTTTTTATATATGTTTGTAGATTTAATATGTTATGCGTTGGGACGGTGTGTTGTATCCATTCAAGAATTAATCTTGGAATTTAATTCAACACCCAGAAAATTGAAAAATGAATTAACAAAATCATCCAATTATAAAGAATGGATTGAAAGTGCAAAGAAAATTGATAAATCATTAGGATTGGATCAATGGAAATCAAAACCTACA
>JADGIX010000271.1:0-16466 GCA_027595885.1 Globomyces sp. JEL0801
TGTTCAACCCAAAGTTTCTTTGATGGCATATTCTGTTTTGGGAAGAAAGTAGTGATCTAGCAATGTTTGATTAGTCAAATGTTGAGAACTCAAATTGCAATTGCCAACCACTAAGGATGCATCAATTTGGATGAGATTATGAACGCAATGGTATCATTCGAAGATCCTTCTGTACTCTCTAACTTTCATTACGTGTCTTTATAGTTGGATGAAAGCAAACCACCAGCAAGATTTTATTAAAACTACAATGAGAAGCTTGATATGGTTCTGATAACCAACTGAATCATACTCCTTGAAAACATAGATTGTTTGATGAACTCTAGAGTTGAACCCTTTTTAGCCTTCTTTTGTCAACTTTTCAAAAACATTCAGAACATGGACCAAATTACAACGGAAATCAACAAAATTAACTTGATGCTATTGAACAGCAATTAAAGAAACCTTTTAAAGCATGGACTGAAGGGGAAAAAGATGAGTTTGGAAACCATGAGCAGCTCAGAAAGAAGGAGGAGCAGCTCAGAAAGAAAGAGGAGCAGCTCAGAAAGAAAGGAAGCAGCTCAGAGAACTTCTGATTTTGAAAGAGAAAGAAAAGCAACAACTGCACTCACACCACCCACCAGAACTTGTTCCTTCAATGCAAGGTAATCACCCAACATCGTCACCAGGTTTGTAAAGCGTATTTGTTCATGACAGTTAGTTTGGCACCAGAATACAGCAACGAGTACCAGCGATATCTAAATAACGGGCGTAGTATTCATGAAAAGTCTGGACATTCTCAGCTGCTGGAATCTATCCAAAATATTGCAAGCAGTGGGCAACTTGCTAAACCGTTCATATTCTGTGATGGTTCAAGGGGAGTTGGCAAGACCCAATCAGCATTTGTGTTGATGCACGAAAAAACCATCACGCTGCATTACATCCTATGTGTTCCAATTGGTGATTGGGACCAACAGGTGTACAGTGCATTTAAAAGCCGAAGCAACGGATTCTTGAAATGCGTTGAGAGGGATCTGAAGGTTTGCATTGATTTCACTGGCAAACCGACGATTGGCGTATTTGACTTGGTTGAAATCAAACAACCGCTCTTCACGCTTGGGTTTGTGTTGGCGCTTCTTGAGGGGAAAGATTTTGACTGGCAGCGAGCAGATCGAAACCACGTAGTGAAGCAGCTAACATGCCGATCCGCACTAGATGTATTTTTTCTTGATGAATTCACTGGCGATACTAACAAGCTGAGATTTATTAGAAATTTGTTCCGAGGTTTGTGTCCAACCATCGTTAGCTCAACCAATTCCACGGCAATCGGTCTTTACGCCCAGAGCCAATCTTCAAGAGGAAGACCAATAATGGATTGGTGCTGCTTTTGTCCAGTGTTTCTTGAATACTATGACGATAATAAGACGATACTAGATCCCATTTTAAAGGTTTCCAGACCAATGTTTTCCCATCTGGCTATCACATGGCTAAAAAATGGCCACCAAACTGATGATCTTGATGCCTGTTTCTTTGATGAACTGGCCTATTTTGTTTGGAAAGAAAGTAGTAAGGACAAAAACACTATGGCGTTTCGCTTTGGACAACTCTGCCTCTCCATGGCCGCGAAACAAACCAAAGACGAAATTGCAAGCAGCAATTCTCTTGTTAACGGGCATTTCGCGATTTCAAACGAGAAGACCCCAATTATGATAGAGCTGGACATGAGTGGTTTGCAAGCCCGTGGTGTCATTTGGCATCCGTACTCATCGTTTCCGAGTCTTTGCAGTGACGTCCTGCTTTATTTGTGCTTCATGGGCGGCAAGAATTACCCTGCACTAGTTGACAAAGACATGGACCGCATCTCAACAGGATCCGCTTACTCGGACATAGAGAATGAGGTATATCTCAAAGCCTATACCGTGGACTACAGAAACGAAGACGAATCAACAAATTACTACAGGAATCCAAACCAATCATCAAACGATGGAAATAAACTTGAAGCCCACTTCAGCACTGCCATGGTTGTGGCTAGCCGCTCCAACGGATTCAGTGGCCTTTCATTGGAGGATTATATTATACAAATACTATCGGAATTGAATTTAAAAATAGCCACCCATTCAATTTTGACTGATTGGTGGGCCAATCTCTTGGTTCCTTTGATGGGCCCGCCAAATGCTGACCAATGGCCTGAAGATGTCCGGAAACTGGTTCCGTTACTAGCTGACTCAGAACGCACCAAGAACGGCGAGTGCATTGATTTCAAAGTAACGTGGCAACAAGCGGACACATCATTCTTCTTGGTAACAATGTATCAGTGCTTTAATACTAGAAAAAACAATGTACTGTGATCAAACAGATAACTGCGGAGATGAAAGATCACGCTCGGCCCATTCCTGGCAAGGTCATGAAAGAGATTCTCAAACGTATTCCTTCCGATTCGCAAGTTCATTTCATTGCCTGTAATACTCTCCAGCAAAAGTACTCCAAGGTAATAGCTGTTGTGTGCGCCAGTTAACGGATCGAGGTCTTGAACCGATTACTGGGATCCGGTCTGCGAAAGAAGAGAGTGCAACTTGTCTGGTCATTGTTTTTCAATTAAAACCAAACCAAGCGCAGTCTGAGGAAAAGGTCGAACAAAGTAAAAACCAAACACAGTCCAAGAAAAGGGTCGAACAAAGTAAGCCAACACAAACGCAGTCTACGAAAGGCTCCAAACGGATGCCTGCTAAATTGCGTAAAAGTGAAAGACTCAAGCAGCGTCGCACCAAGTGAACAGGTATCTGCTCCGCCAACGAAGTTTAAATAAATATTATTGTTTGTTGCTTTACAATGGACTCTTTTAGAGTGATACTTTCTCCAAGTCAAGGGTATTTATTACATGAAATCTAACTGCATTGTATCTCTGTCCTTGGTTTACGTGCAACTATTGCCAATATCGCTCAACAATCACTGGCCAACGCTGCTGCTGAATATTCTGAAGTGGAGAAACGAATACTTTCAGTTCTGCCACGTTGATTAATGTGCACATGAAGAGACATTGACTAGGTTCGAACTGAGAATAAGCTGAATTAGGTTGACTATACTTTCCAAGGGAGAAATGGACACCATTTTAACACGTATATGTATGATATGAGAAGACTGCCAGCTCTTTATATCCCTCTCTGTTTGCCACTCGTTAGAGAACAAGTTGGAGACTTTTGAAGGGCATATTATGGAGCAGCAATACAGTCTGTTGAATATTTACAACTAGAGTTGACTGCATATCCATTAGTTCACTTAACGATACCAGTAGACAAATATCAACTACTTGATCCCTGTAAAGATGAAGTATGGATAGGGATACTGATGTTTCAAGATCATTTGTTTGTTTAGAAGCAAGATAAAAACTGCACGATGTCATTGAAAATTTTACATGACTAGATTTAATGTACATAGATACTTATTCGCGTTTTATTGCCAGCTAGATACGGTAAATAGATTCATCGAAATTTGCCAATGGAGAAACGTCAACTATTCTATTAGAATGAAGATCAAGTTCTTTAAGTCCAATCAATGATGCCAATGGAGAAACATCAATAATTTGATTTTCACCCAGATAAAGTTCTTCAAGTTTGATCAACGATGCTAATGAGGAAATATCAACTACAAAATTCGATTGGATATTAAGGATCTTAAGGTTGACTAATGATGCCAATGGAGAAATATTCGCTATTCGATTCGTAAGGAGATCAAGTTCCTTAAGATTGATTAATGATGCCAGTGAGGAAATATCAACTACTTGATTACAACGGAGATCAAGCAGTTCAAGTTTGGTCAAAGGTGCCAATGGCGAAATATCTACTATTTGATTCGAGTCGAGGAACAATTCCTCAAGGTGTATCAATCTATCAAGTGGCAAAACATCTACTAGTTGGTTACAATTGAGGTTAAGTATTGTCAGTTTGACTAATGATGCCAATGGTGAAACATCAACTATTTGATTCGACATGAGATAAAGTTCTTCAAGGTTGATTAAAGGCGCCAATGAATAAACATCAACTATTTGATTCTGTCCGAGCTGGAGTTGCTTTAGTTTCATAGATGATGATAAAGGGGACACATCAACTACACCATTCCGACAGAGATCAAGTTTTTCAAGACTGACTAAAGATGTCAACGAGCTAATATCAACGATTTGATTCCATCCAAGGGTGAGATGGTCAAGTTTGATCAATGGTGCCAATGGGGAAATGTCAACTAAGTCATTCCAATCAAGATTTAGTTGTTTAAGGTTTATCAGAGATTCTAACGGCGAAATATCAGCTATTCCGCTTCGTACAAGTTGAAGATGTTGCAGACTCTTGAACATGGTTAAAGAGGTCAAATTCAAGTTCTCTTTCATAACATTCACCGATTGAATCTTGTCCTTGAGGAAATTAGACAGTTCATCCAGATCAGTTCCATCTGTAATATTTAAGGTTTTCCTTTTTGCAAAGAGTTTTGTTCTTATACTTGAAAAGAATTTCGAAGACGTTGCAAGTTGAGTGAGATCTTCAACGTAAGACCATTCGCCAATTCGAAGAAGAATATCCATAGGTAAAGTTTCTATTTGAGCAGAAGAAGACGTCAATCGACAGTCTACTGAGTCCACTGTAGCATCCATTTCTGCTGTCACTTTCTCTAAGTCTGTGGATAATCAAGATGAACCAAGCCACAGTCAGTCTGTAAGGGACGAAATTGGATGTACTTGACCAAAGGGACAGTTAGAATGGAAACTACAACAGACTCTCAACTGATCTATTCTCCTACTCAAATAGAAGGTCTTTCTATGGATATGCTTCGCCGGATTGCCTATTGGTCTCACCCAAAGGATGTCACTCAGCTTTCAATGGCTTCCAAATTCTTCTACCCTTTACGAACTGAATTATTCTCAAAATGGAAAACTTTAACCATTAAAGATGGAACTGATCTGGATCAACTTCCCACTATAATCAAGAACAATATCCAATCTGTGAAACTGAGTAAAGTTAACTTCGTCTTACACTCTCTAACAATCTTCAAGAATATTCAACATCTACGACTTCGAAGGAATCATTTAGATGGTGTTTCTGCATTAGGATCAATATTTAATCTCAAAGAACTAACCTTAAATTGGAATGAAACAATTGATATTTCCCCATTAGCATCACTTACAACTCTCGAAAAGCTTAATCTCGATGGGAATCAAATTTCTGATATTTCTTCATTGACACCATTGATCAACTTAAGAAAACTTGGTCTCTATTCGAATCGAATATCGGACATATCTCCAGTGGCATCATTGGTCAAACTCGAAGAGCTTAATCTCGAATGCAATCGAATAGTTGATGCTTCTCCATTGTCGCCATTGGTTAACTTAAGGAAACTCCGTCTTTCTTCGAATCAAATATCTGACATTTCTCCATTAGCATCATTGATAAACTTAAGAAAACTTAATCTGGAATCCAATCAAATAGTTGATGCTTCTCCATTGGCGGCATTGATGAAACTTGAAATACTTTACTTCAGTTGGAATAACACAGTTGACATGTCCCCACTGACATCATTAGTCCAACTTCAATTACTGCATATCAAAGCCAATCAAATAGTTGATTTTTCTCCATTGGCATCTTTATTTAACCTTAAAAGTCTTTCTCTGGAATCGAATCAAATAGCTAGCATGTCCTGTTTGGCATCATTGATTCAACTCCAGCGAATTGATCTCGGTTATAATAATATTGTTGATATTACCCCATTGGCGTGTTTAGTCAATTTGAAAGGCTTGTATCTAGATCGGAATCAAATAGTCAATATTTATCCATTGGCAGCATTGAGGAACCTTGAAGAACTTTACCTTAATAATAATCGAATATCTGACATCTCCCCATTGGAATCTTTAGTCAAACTTGAAACCCTTCGTCTTAAATCAAATCATATAGTAGATGTTTTAATATTAAGATCACTTATCAAACTTGAAGAACTTAATCTGATTGGGACTGGAATAGTCAATGTTTCACCATTGGCATCATTGATTCAACTTGAAATACTGTATCTTGGCGAGAATCAAATATTTGATATCTCCCCATTGGCAGCTTTGTCAAAACTTGAAGACCTTGAACTAAACTCAAATGGGATCATAGATGTTTTTCATTTGGCATCACTAACTGAACTTCATGAGCTTCGGCTAGAATCAAATTTAATAGCCGATATTTCCTCCTTGGCATCATTAATCAACCTGAAACATCTTTCTCTTGGTTCAAATCAAATAGTTGATGTGTTCACTTTGAGGTCATTAATTAGCATGAAATATTTGTCTCTTGAAGGGAATCAAATAGTTAATGTTACCCCATTGGCATCATTGATCAACCTTCAAGAACTTAATCTTGATGGGAATCAAATAGTTGATATTTTCCCATTGACATTATTGGTGAAACTTCAATCACTTTATCTTAGTTCGAATCGAATAGTTGACATTTCCCCACTAAAGAGGGCATTACGCTTACGTAATTTTATATATTGAAGAATAAAGTAGGTGAGAGCGAAAACAGACAGTCGACCGGGATTCTCCTAATTTCGATTGAACCATACCTTATTTTTTTTTAGATTTACAATGAATACTTGTAAATAGATCGCGTCTGGATGTTTGTATTCTTTAAGGAGTTTATTAGGACTGTATATTGTAAATATCTTGTAATTCTTTAATGAGTCTATATACCGGTAAACCTATAATAATCTGATAAATACAAAATAGAGACTTACCAATCACATTGTAAAAACAGCCATCAATTCGTTTAATTAAAATACTACCTAGACCTTGATACCCATAACTTCCAGCTTTATCACTACGGTTAGTCGTGCCAAATATTACAGTGGATGGTTAGTGTTGACGTAGGCGTCGATCATAGATTCTGTCAGGGTGCCAAATTCGACATCAGTACGTTCAAGAAGTTTGATAGTTTTAGGGCCATTTGTAGTTGGATAGATTAGAATGACGGAAGTAAGGACATGATGGGATTTGCCGTTTAGCTTTTGGAGCATTAATTTAGCATGCTGAGCGTCTTTTGGTTTCTCCAAGATTTCATTATCCAAAACCACCACGGTGTCAGCACCGATTGTCATCACATCTGGCTGATTGTTAGTTGGGAGTTCATACCTGGATACGATCCCACACCTCCTTTGTTTTTCCCAGTGCTGTTTGAGTTACGTATTCTTCTGGGCTGATTCCATTCTGAAATTAGTAGTGGTTGATTACTTTATCAATAGTCTCGGGGAAATTGGAGGTGATGACTTGATGGTCAAGGCCAAGGAGTTGTATCAGTTCTCTTCTTCGTGGTGATCCTGATGCTAAGATAAATTTCTTGTCCTGTAATCCTTGGATTGTCAGTGATGTGCTCATTTAGTTGGAAAAAAAAGCAAGTTGCGACTCGTTATAAATAGATGATGTGGAGTATCGTTAATCTTATGACTCAGAGGTTCAACAAGAGATTTTCACGATTCATCTACCATCGTGCTTTAGTTCTAATTCTTGTCAGTCAAATTAACGTTTCTTTGTTCAGGAAAACAAAGCATTCCCAAATGATTGAATAGGGAAGGGTGGATCAAGCCACAACCGTTGAACCTATAAAAGAGAAGGGAATTTGGGAACCGAATGAAAATTGGAATGCAATCTTCGGTGGTCAACTTGAAAGACTCTATGCAGACCTTTTTGACTAACTTTCCACTAGAAAGACTTCCTATGGATATTCTTCACCAGATTGTTGATTGGTCTGACCCTAAAGATGTCACTCACCTAGCAATGGCTTCCAAATTCTTTCTCCCTTTAAGGAATGAACTATTCTCAAAGTGGAAAACTTTAATCATTGATGATACAAGAACTGATCTGAACGAATATTCTAGTTTTATCAAGGATAACATTCAATCAGTAAAAGTTCAAACCTGGGACTTGAACTTGGCCTCTTTAATCATGTTCCAAAATCTTCAAAATCTTCAACTTGTATGTCGCGTAATAGTTGATATTTCCCCCTTGGAATCATTGATCCACCTTAAACACCTCTATCTCTATTCGAATAAAATAGTTGATATCTCCCCTTTGGCATCATTGATAAACCTTGAAAAGCTTTATCTTGATCAAAATCAAATAGTCGACATTTCCCCATTGGCAGTATTGGTCAACCTTGTTGTACTTCAAATCGGCCATAATCGCATAGTTAATATCTCCTCATTTGCAGCATTGGTCAAAGTTCAAGACATTAATCTGAATAAGAATCGAATAGCTGATATATCACCGTTGGCATTATTGTTTAATCTTCAAAAGCTTAACCTTGAATCCAATCAACTAGTTGACATATCCCCCTTGGCATGTTTAGTCAAACTGAGAATTCTACGTCTCTCTTCAAATCAAATAGCTGATATTAACCCATTGGTATCATTGGTCAACCTGAAGACGCTTAGTCTGTACTCGAACGAAATAGCTGATGTTCACGGATTGACAACATTAATACAACTTAAAAAACTTTATCTTGATGGAAACCAAATAATTGATATATCCCCATTAGCACCATTGATCAAACTTGAAGAGCTTAATCTGGGTGCAAATCAAATTGTTGATATATCCCCACTGGCAGCATTGACTGAACTTCGAGAACTTGATCTTCATTCCAATCTAATAGTAGACTTTTCACCATTGGAAAACTTTGACGAGTCTATTTACAATGTGTAACGAAAAACAATAGAGCGAATTATTCAATCTAGTTATATAAAGTCTTGCACTATAGTACTCCTAAACAAATAGCCGATCTTGACTTTTTGTCATCACTATTCTTCTTCTCTATTAGTATCGAATAGATAATGTTTCTCCTTTGGTATCATGTATCAAGCTTGGAAAGCTTAATTTTTACCTCATTGGTTAACCTAACTTGATCTCAGCTTGACTCAAATCATTGATGTTTTTGTATCAGCATCATTGGCCAAACTAGAAGTACCTAATGTTGTGAATGGAACAGTTGACGCGTCTAACAAGTTATCAATAGGTTATCATTTAAACAGTAGCTTTCATATTATGGAAAATCCACATATTATTGTGACGTTTCCTTTCGATCTCAGATGCTTGTCATAATACTAATGGTGCATGTAGTCTTGCATGTAATCTTATAAAAAGAAGTAAACTTGAACCAATTGGTGTACTTAAGCGTTTTACTACTGCTCTAAAGCGTACAAGCCACAGCCATTATAAAAAGAAAGAAATGGGGAACGAGTCCTTGGGATGCAATTTCCAGCAGGAAACTTTCCGGAATCGACACAAACTTTCTCTCCACATATTCCAATAGAAAATCTGTCTCTTGAGATCCTACATCAAATTGCTGAATGGTCCCAACCTAAAGATGTCACTCAGTTTTCAATGGCTTCTAGATCCTTTCTTCCCTTAAGAACCAAATTATTCGCAAAAAGAAAAACTTTAGTCATAAAGAATGGAATGGATCTGGATGACTTATCCGATGTTATCATGGTCATTCAATCTATTACAATTAAGAAACAGAACATGAACTTGACTTCTCTTAAGATGTTTAGGGATCTTCAGTGTCTTCATATCATACATGGTCAAATAGTGGATATCTCCCCATTGGAATCTTTATTGAACCTGAATGAACTGAATCTCAGTTCCAATCGAATTGTTGACGTTTCTCCATTGGCATCATTAATCAACCTTGGATATCTTTCTCTCGAATCAAATAGATTAACTGATGTTTCTCCATTGGCATCACTGAGAAAACTTGAAAAACTCTACCTCTACCAAAATCAAATAGCGGACGTTGCACCATTGGCACCATTAATCAAACTTCAAGAACTAACCCTCGAATCGAATCAAATAGTTGATGTTTCTCCATTGAAATCTTTAACCAAACTTCAAGAGCTTAATCTGATTTCCAATCTAGTACTTGATATCTCCCCATTGGCAACATTAATCAACCTTAAATATCTTTATTGTAATTTAAATCAAATAGCAGATGTTTCTCCATTGTCAGCATTGAACAAACTTCAAGAACTTCATCTAAATTCAAATCAAATAATTGATATTTCCCCATTTGCATCATTGATCAGACTAAAAGAACTTCATCTTGAATCGAATGAAATAGTTGATATTTCCTCATTGGCATCATTAAACGACCTGGTATTTCTTTCTCTTGAATTGAATCAAATCGTTGATATATCTCCATTGGCATCATTGGTTAATCTGAAAGAACTTAATCTCGAATCGAATCAAATAGCCAATATTTTATCATTAGCATCACTTCGCAAACTTCAAATACTGTATATTAGTGTTAATCAAATTGTCGATATCTTCCCATTGGCATCATTAATCAAACTGGAAATCCTTTATCTCAGTTCTAATCACATCGTTGATATTTCGCCACTGACATTATTGATAAATCTTCAAGTACTTCAACTCGAATCGAATCAAATAGTTGATGTTTCCCCATTGGCATCATTAATCAAACTTGAAAGACTTCATATCAGTTCTAATCAGATAGTGGATCTTTCTCCATTGGCATCTTTAGAGACATGTGAAGTAATAGAGTAGAGCATCAAGCAGTTGTGTAATAAATATTATTCGTATAACTTTATATGAATCTAATTACAGTTAAAGGTTTCCTGAAACATATCAAGACTGATGGCAAATAGTCTGTATGCTAGTGAAATACTTTGAAAGATAAGTCAAACTAGACAGATCCGGTACATCCTTCTTAATTTATGAAATACGTTTCGCTAGAATAAACCAAAGTAGTATCCAGTAATAAACCATACTTGTACATACTGACGCGTTTTCATCCTGATTCTACTTGTTCATTTCCCTTTCTTTTTCTAATATATAATCCCCAGACTCTAATTGAGCTAAGCCACAGCAACTACAGAAAACAAAGGAATTTACCAACTGACCGTGGAAATGGAGTCAAACGTAAACGTTGCAGAACCGAGACGATTCTACTCTCTTGCTACTGGAATAGAAAATCTTCCTATGGATATTCTCCAGCAAATTGCCGATTGTTCTCAACGTAAAGATGTCACTCAGCTTGCAATGGCTTCCAAATTCTTCTCCCCTATAAGAACTGAACTATTTTCGAAAAGGAAAACTATATTTGTTAAAGATGGAACTGATATGGATCAACTATCCGATTTTATCACGAATAATGTTCAATCTGTGAATGTGATGAAAGAGAACTTTAATTTGACATCTTTAGCAATGTTCAGACATATTCAGCATTTGAATCTAGTAGGCCAGGCCATATCTGATGTTTCTTCTCTGCCATCACTGATCAACCTTAAAGAACTTAATCTCCAACGGAATCAAATAGTTGATATATCTTCATTGGCTCTATTGATAAACGTTGAAATCCTTTATCTCAATTCGAATCTAATCGTAGATATTTCACCACTGGCATCTTTAATCAACCTTCGCGTACTTTATCTTAATTGGAATGAAATCACTGATATATCTCCAGTAGCATCATTGGTCAAACTCGAAGACCTTTATCTTGGTATAAATCAAATAGTTGATGTTTCTCCGTTAAAATCATTAATCAACCTAAAAATATTGCATCTCAATACGAATAGAATAGCAAATATTTCTCCATTGACATTGCTGATCAACCTGAAAGAACTTAACCTTGGTCATAATCAAATAGTTAATGTTTATCCCTTGGCAATAATGGTCAAACTGGAAAATCTTCAACTCTATAATAATGCAATAGTGGATATAACTCCATTGTCATCATTGTTTAAACTCGAAAACCTTAATCTCGAATCTAATCAAATAGTCGATGGTTCCCAATTGGCATTATTTTTCAACCTGAAAGAACTAAACCTCGAATCGAATCATATAGTTGACATATCATCTTTGGCAACACTGCACAACCTTAGGAGCCTTCATCTTTATCATAATCATATAGTCGATATTTCTCCATTGGCCGGCTTATTTAAACTCCAGGAACTTAATCTTGAATGGAATCATATAGTTGATGTTTCCCCACTGGAATGTGTGGTCAACCTTACAGAGCTTAATCTCGGTGGGAATCGTATAAATAACATTTCCCCATTGGCATCATTGGTCAGACTTGAGCAGCTTAACCTAGGTGTGAATGAAATCGTTGACGTGTCTCCACTAGGACCATTGATCAAACTGAAAGGACTGCATCTCGATTCGAATCAAATAGTTGATGTTTCCTCATTGGAATCTTTAATTGAACTTGAGGAATTGAGTCTTGAATTGAATCAAATAGTTGATGTTACCCCTTTGGCATCATTGGTCAATGTTTACAGACTTTGTCTGGAGAGGAATCAAATAGTGAATATTTCTCCATTGTCATCGTTAACTGAACTTGAAGAACTTTCTCTCACTTTAAATCCAATAGTTGATATTTCGCCATTGGCATTCTTAAACATACGTGTCACGTATGTTTAATTCATGGAATACGAGAATTTGTAGATTGAATAATATAATAAAGTTTGTAAATAACTATTGTATATGGATTTATGACACGTAATCCAACCCATCATATTTGTCGCTGGCACCAACCAGTTCACTGTTCCTTTTGTTTTTTTAACATGATACATTCCATTTCATCAAGTCTTCAGGTTTGCTGAAATTGATATGGTTCCATGACTGTTTAAACTTCAAAACACCCAGATCCAAACGGGTGCGTGATAAACTATTGAGGCTAATTGGGTTAATAAATAACGATTCGCTATTTATGATTCAAAAGAAATTCCAGTACTAATTTCTTGCTATCATTTCACACTTCAATTCACTGAATAGTATATGTAGATAATGATTCGTCGCGTTTTTATCATCTAAACTTTCTTTGAAGTACTTAAGTCTCGTACGTTTAGTCATTCTATTCATTCAAGTAACGTAAGCGCTATTTATAATTCAAATCAAATTCTTCTCTCATTAATAAGCTTATAATGAAATGCTCTGACACAATATCATTTCAGACTTCAATTCACTGAAAATGAAATAGTATGGCTATCATTTTGAAGATTTTCATTCCATTCAGTCCTTTTTCTGACGTGAATATATTGAGTCCAGTCACGTTTTTTTCTTGCAAACTTAATTTAAAGTAAATTATTCGTACTTTATCGTGATTCTCATCCACCATTTACGTTCTTTAAAATTTAGTCTCCAATGGTATTGTCGCCACAACGGATTCGAGTCCCAAACCAAAAAGCAAGCAAGCCACAAGCACAAAACCTGTGTATTGAATGGTAAACTACATGGAATATCGAATGGACTCTCTACCTACTTCTCAAATAGAAACCTTACCTATGGATATTCTTTATCGGATTGCCGATTGGTCTTACCCTCAGGACGGTACTCGGTTTTCCATGGCTTCCAAATTCTTTCACCCTTTAAGAATCAAACTATTCACAAAAAGGAAAGCTTTAACCATTACTAATGGAACTGATATGGATGAACTTTCCGATTTTATCAAGGACAGTATTCAATTTATAACAGTTCAGAAACACAACTTTAATTTGAGCTGTTTGAAAATATTCAAGGACATTCAAACTCTCAATCTAATATCTGGTGGTATATCAAATATTTCACCATTGGAATGTTTAATCAACCTTAAAGTTCTTTATCTTGAACGTGAACAAATAGTGGACATTTCCCCGTTGGCATCATTGATCAACCTTGAAAAGCTTTATCTCAGATCGAATCCAATAGTTGATGTTTCCCCATTAGGATCTTTGGTGAACCTAAAGCAGCTTGACCTCAGTTCTATTGAAACACTTGATATTACCACTTTGCCATGCTTAGTCAACCTTGAAGTATTATATCTTCAATCAAGTCTAATAATTGATGTTTCTCCAGTAGCAGCATTGGTCAACCTTCAACATCTGGATCTGGCAAAGAATCAAATAGTTCATATATCCCAATTGGCCTCTTTAATTAATCTTAGGTATCTATCTCTCTTTTCAAATGAAATAGTTGATGTTTCCCCATTGGCAACATTGATTAACCTTGAAACGCTCGATCTCTTTTCGAATCAGGTTGTTGATGTATCACAATTGGTATCTTTAATCAACCTTAAAGATCTAACTCTCGATTTGAATCATATAGTTGATATATCCTCATTGTCATCATTATTCAGACTCAGAAAACTCTCACTCATGTCGAATGATATAGAAGATGTTTCTCCTTTGGCATCATTGGATCAACTTCAAGAACTGTATCTCTCTGACAACTCTATACTTGATATTTCCCCATTGGCATCATTGATTAACCTTGCAATCCTTCATCTTAGTGAGAATCAAATAGATGATATTTATGCACTGGTATCATTAGTAAACCTTGAAGATCTTGTTCTCGAACAGAATGACATAGTTGATATCTCTCCATTGGCATCAATGATAAAACTTCAAGGGCTTGGTCTTGGTTCAAATCAATTAGTTGATGTTTCCCCATTGGCACCATTGATCAAACTTGTGATACTTGATCTCCAATCTAATGAAATTGCTGATGTTTCGCCATTAGCATCTATGACTGGACTAATGGGACTTTACTTAGAATCAAATCAAATTGTTGACGTATCTCCATTGTCATCATTGATCAACCTTACAGAGCTTACCCTAGGTGACAATCAAATAGTCGATCAATCCCCCTTGGAAAATTTGCTTGAATGTACTGTTTGGTAATTATAAGAAGTGAACAATAAAATAGCGTATAATCACTCACGGTTTAAAAGAAAACTCCTGTATTAAAACAGCTTCCCCTGAAAACGGGGCAGTGGTGATGCAAATTGACATTAACCTGATTGGTATTGGTTGGCGTTTGCCATTATCGATATAGTTGAGCTTGAAGAACTTTATCTCAACTTGGTAGTTATTTCATATTTCATCCTTGAACTTACGTTAATTTTGATAGTAATAATCAAAATAGGAATATTTGATTCGATTCATATCACTACTGTGACGTTTCCTCTGTTGGTCTCTTATTCAGTACCTAATCTTGCTTTCTTTAGTTGTACTTGTAGTTAAATTATTGTCGTCCTGTGTGAATGACCAAGATACATCTTATGAATCATCAGTTCTGTTTAATCTTATGACACTAAGTTAAAACCGAGAGTTTATGATCTACTAATCTACTACCACCATTTGTTAGTAATTTAACTCTTTAGTACTCAGTTCACTACTCAGTTCCGTATTCAGTTCACCACTCAGGTCAGTGGTATTCAGTCTGTTGTTTTTGGAATGAAAAGAAAGGGACGAATGAGAAGAGACGAGGCTTAGCCAGCCACACGGGGTATAAAAAGGAAAGAAAATCAAAGTTAAAAGTATCCTCTCAGGCCTATTGGCTAAGATCAAGTGTAGTATCTGTTCTTTTCAGTGTGACAACTGAAATGCGGTCTTCGGATCGTAGTTGTCAAGCTAATTTTTGCACGGAGTTGGATGTCCATCGTACTTGTGCGGTGGCTCCGGCACCGGTTTCCCTAGTATTGCACTACTTCTAGGTGAAGCCAAATGTCACTCCCTTTTTTTTTAAATTAATTTGAAATTTGAGACTCTTGGCAATGATGTTTTATATATACCCAAATTTCTGAAGGACTTACTATCTTTCTTTGATGAATACACGACGAAATGTTAAACTGAGCCATTGAGTTGAATGTCGAATATCTTGGCATATCTCAGCACTTTTTGCTCCAAATGGATGAGCAGTGAAAGTCGCAAAGACACTCTGTGTTAGTCTGATTGAGAGATATCTATAGATGAGGAGTCATTGATTCAAACAATACCACCAATCCTGTATCTTAGTCCTCGACTCTAAGTGGGTCACATTGTACGGCGTAGAGTTACCAAACGAATTGCTTCTCAAAAATGTCAAAGAATCCTAAAGCAGCCATTTCAAAAATTAATGACAAACAAGAAAACATTCAACTATTGGCTTTCACTGATCTAAGAAACTATTTCAAATCAAACTTGAATGACTCTTACAATGTGTCAGCAGCAATGACAAAGCATAATCTAATACCGACTTACATTGAATTCCTTGAAACTGACCAATCGGACGCAGTCATGGTATACTCTTCTACTTATGTGGTAGGAATCTGCATTAGACTGTCTGTCCCATTTTATCAATTCTTACAACTGGATTCATGATGGACCAGATGAAGCAACGTTCACAAAAATTCTAGTCAATCTTATCCCGAAATTGACAATCGAAAGCCTTCCATATGTATAATTAGTATTTGCTCACCTTAGTTATTGGACTGTCTTCCTAGATTGTTCAATAGTGCTGAAAATGTATTTCTGTCTGAACTTAAAATCGTTGGGGATCTTTTGCATACACATTCTGAAAGTTCGGTTATAGTTGAGAAACTTGTCAAAGTGTTTACATCTCTTTACGCAGTGATTTGGAATGATGAACAAGATCTTAAAGTAACCGCGATTCTATAATATTGATCTTTTTTAGGAAATTTTAGACTATTTGGTTGAAA